>PVHX01016833.1:0-41943 GCA_004024805.1 Geosciurus inauris
AGCCACCATGCCCGGCAGAAATCCTTAATTTTCATATAATAAAATTGAACAGTCTTTTGTTATTTATGAATTGTGTATCATATTTTAAAATATCTTTCCCATTCTGACATTAGAAAAGAGTTTGTCCATGATCTATTCTAATACTTTCATGGGTTCATTTGTTTTACATTAAACTTTTTAACACAGACTTCATCCTGTTACACAGTATGAGGTTTAAATTCCACTTTTTTTCCTCCAGATGGTGATTCCACTTGGACCAATATTTTATTGACAAGTCCATCTTTTTTCCAATGATTTGAAATGCTATAGAATTTTTTCTTTCTTGTTTCTTTTCTTTTCTTTTTTTTGTATACATGTTGATTCATGATGCTTAGAATTTCTGGGGAAATGAGATTCACAAAACAAGCATTAAAAGTAGTTTATATTTAAGGCACTATCTTATATCTTCTTAAATTATAAGAATTTATCTTGCTTATGAGTTCTTCAGGAATGGTATCAAGAACTATGCACTCTTAAGTGACCAGTTCACAGTAAGTACTTAATAAATGTTCTCTGAATGATAGTAAACTACATTATTTAATGCCAGCTGTTGCTGGCACAGATTTCAATTCTCTTATGATTCCTAAGATGCATTACTGGTAAGTCATGCTAATGTCCCAATGGGTAATTGTTCCAAGCCTCCCCATCCACCACAGACTTTTCTTATTTGACAAGTCCTTCAGTCTAGACATTATCTAGGAACCTCACCAGTGCCAATGAAAATTAATCAAATTTGACACTCACATTATAACCACATGATTTAGCTGTTTGTAAAATTAAGCATAAATCTACACTGTAACTCAGCAAGTCTACTCCTAGGATATTACTCAAGAGAAATGAAAATATTGCATATAAAGACTTGTGCTTGGGAGTTTTATTTAAACTAACCCATAACTGAAACTACAACAAATGTCTGTCAATATGAGAACTAATAAAAATGAACTTTTATATAGTCACATGACAGAATACCAGTCTGCAATAAAAAGGAATAAGCTACATGCAACATCAGTGGATCTCAAAATCACTATGCTATATGAGAAAAGTCAGGCATAAAAGAATACTATATAATTCCATTTGAATGCAGTTCGGGAATAGGTACAATAATCATGACGACAGAAATCTGAACCATAGTTGCCTGAGGAGGGGGCTAAAAGCGAAGAAGGTCTTTCCAGAATGATGGTGTTATTTTATATCAGCAGTTTTCTAAGTATCATCCCTGAACAAGCAGCACCTGGGGACTGTTAGAAATATAAATTTTCCATCTCTGCCCCAGATCTACTGAATCAGACTCTGGAGGTGAGTGCAACAATCTATGGCTTGTCAAGCCATCCAGGAATTTCTGATACATAACTAAAACTGAGAACTATTATTCTATAACTTGTTTGTAGAGGTCAGTACACAGGTGTATACTAATTGTCACTTAAGGTCTCAGAATTTTGTATGTAAATTATGCCTCAATGTTTAAAATTTAGATATAATTTTTTTACATATTATCATTAACCCAAATCTGTCTCTTCTTGTTTTCTTTACCTTGATAAATGGCAAGGTAAACTTGAATAAGAAAACTCCCTCTAGAGCTTCCTCTCCTTTGCTCTGCACTTCAGTTACCACTTCTAGTAAATTTACTTCTAAAGCATCCGTCTCCTCTCCATCCCCACCCTCCATGTCTAGTCTTTCTACTTCAGATGCCTTCTGTTCTTCCCCTCGTCTAGTGAAACAGCATCCACCTCTCCTTCCCCGATTCATTCTCTACATCACCAAAGCTACAGTATAGTATAGTGGGGTACCAAAAACCTTTGGCAACCTGGTCTTGGCCCATCATATCCAGTCCCCTCAGACCTTACACTATACCAACACGATCAAGATTTTGCTGATATGCTAAGCATGTCCTTGTCTCCAATTCTCCATTCAAGCTGCTTCTCATGTCTAAAACGGCATCCGTCCCACTTCCCTGCCCACTGTAATCCTAGCTATATAGCAACTCCATACTGAAAAAATTGGTTAGCCATAAAAGATAAGAGGCTTGCTAAAACAACTCACCAGTAATGTCACAGAACACGGAGTGGGCACAAACACGGCCTTTAAGCAACCTGCATGGTTGCACATAGGTGGAAGAAGCACATAATCTGTTAATGCATAGTTTAAGATAGCCATCTACACTAACAATAAACTGAATTATAGAACTCTTAGAAAATTTGGATGGTGTATACCTATTGCCTGTGATTTTTAAAAAATTAATATTTAAATTTGATTTATTTACATTATGCTTCCTGTTGTTAACTCCACAATAGAAAATTATTAAATATTAGAAGAAAAATTACAAATGCAAAATTTTAAGAATTAAAATATATGATGCAAATTATACATTTAAGACACATTGAGAATTTCATAAGCATGTAAAGATTCACAAACTACAATAATATACTGTTTTAATATGTAGTCAGCGCTAATGGGTTATAAAATCATAATAAAGAAGTAATTACAAATCATTTTTGTAACAGCACATAATTTTACTAGTTAATACAAATAATCTAAAGATGATTTAAAATATACAGGAGGATATGCATAGGTTACATGCAAATACTGTGCCATTTTATGTTTTTTCTTTTAACTTTTTTTTCTTTTTAGTTACACATGACTGCAGAATGTATTTTGACATGTCATACATACATGGAGCATAATTTCCCATTCTTGTGGTTGTACATGATGTGGAGTTACACTGGTTGTATATTCATATATGAACATAGGAAAGTTATGTCTGATTTATTCTACTGTCTTTCCCATTCCCATCCCTTCTCCCTCCCTATATTCCCCCCTGTCTAATCTGGTGAACCTCCACTTCTCCTTCCCCTCTGCTTAATGTGAGTCAGCATCCTCATATCAGAGAGAACATTCATCCTTTGGTTTTTTGAAATTGGCTTATTTCACTTACCATGACAGCCTCCAGTTCCATCCATTTACCGACAAATGCCATAATTTCGTTCTTTTTTATGGCTGAGTAATACTCCATTGTGTATATATACCACATTTTCTTTATCCATCTGTTGAAGGGCACCTAGGTTGGTTCCATAGCTTACCTATTGTGAATTGAGCTGCTATGAACATTGATGTGGCCATGTCACTACAGTATGCTGATTTTAAGTCCTTTGTGTATATGCTGAGGAGTGGTATAATTGAGTCAAATCATGGTTCCATTCCAAGAAAAAAAATTCTTGATTTTATCTGCACTCCTTTGTTTCTAGTTCCTTAAATGTCCCTTTAAAAATCCCTTGTTGACCTGAAGGAGCAAGATGAACAACAGTCTTCATCTTCTCTATCAGTTGGCTTTTCAAATAAAGTCATCTTCCTTGCCTCAACTGTCTCTCAACTTAATTGACCTATTGAGTGGCAAGCAGATGGACTTGGGTTCCTTAACAGCCACCCTTTAAAATCCAGTGGAAACATCACTTCTCTAATAAAAAGTTCCCTATCACTGTACTCCTGGCAGAATGAATTGCTCCTTTCCCTGTGCTTACATTTTTCACTATATAAAACATATGTTGTCCTAAACTATACTTTTTGCATGCAAGTTTTAGTCTCCAAGGACCTGAACTAGGAGTTTTAGGTAATCTCTGAATATCACTCCTTTATTTATAACCTTTCAATAGGTACTTATAACCTACTAGATAACATTCAAGTTCCTTAGCAGAAGTCCAACACAGTCTGTCTTCAGGCCCCTTAATGCCTCTTAAACCTCTCTCAGTGCTCCCTATGCCTTAGTCATAGCCCAGCCCTCAAGACACCAAGTCCCCAGGTGTTTCCATACGCTTCTCCCCGACCTGAATTCTCTCCTTTCCCTATCCCCACCTCTCCCTCTCCCCATCTCAGGTTCTGATTTGAGTCAAATTAGAACACAGTAATAATAGGTCACTAGGTCCAAGGACTAGGAATAACCCCCCCCCCCCCCAAAAAAAAGTCAGAAGCCAGGCAAACTGGAATGAGAGTGAGCAGCAGTAAAACTGGTTCTTAGCAAATGCTGGAGAAACCACCAAGAGAAAAGCATCATATCTGCCCTGGGAAAGCTCATTTAGTGGAGGATGGACAGACAAAAAAATTTTCTACAGTGCAGTGTGTGACAACAGGGTACAAGCATATATATTATACTACATATAAGCAGACACAATCATGTGCACAAATATAAAGAGACATGTTCAAATAAATTAAAGGCATGCTATTATGGGACTGAACACAGGATCAAAGACTATTAAGCAGAAGATGCTGCTGAATTCCAACAACATCTGTGCTACAGAGTAACTCCCACTAAATTCCTGTTGAACGATTTGCCCTTGGGCCAATTGTTTAACCCTTCAGAGTCTTAATTTGCTTATTGTGAAAGAAGGTACCTTGATCAGAAATCTAAGTTTCTTTAGCAATATTCATAATTAACAAAAGCACAATCCTAGACACCAAATGTATGGTCCTTTAACACGGTGGTAGGGGGCGAGTTCTGGAAATCTAACCATGAGGGAAAACTCAACAGATACATGGACTTCATATGTCACATCCTGCAAATGTGACGTTGAATTTTAAAACCCTGAAAATTGCAGCTTATAATGGAACTGTTGACACAATCGCAACCACACTAGCAAACCAGAACCAGGTTGTTATGGCAACTAGAACACTTGGGTTAAGAAGAGGGAGAGAGAGGATCTCTGTGTGTCAGATTTTGTTGTCATTTCCATTAGAAATACTAAAAAGATGTTTATATATAATCTCAGAACTACTTTCATCACTTAGCAATAAACAAGCCTCTTATTAACCCTTTGGATTAAAAAAATAAAATGGATTTTAAAACATTAAAATAAAACTTACTCTTCCTCAGGGAGCCCTAATCAATGCTTGCCACCAACTTAGGTTTGACACACCTCTCTGATCTTTCCACATTAAACTAGCCATTCCTCCTTTGCATGAGCCATTTTACCTACTATTCTGTAGATACTTGAGTCACTATCACAGTGACAATGATATTGTTCCTCATATGCCTGTCTCCCCCACTCCACCTCAGCTGCTGGAGGGCAGAGTCTTGTACTCAGTCACCTTCATAAATCAGTGCCTACAACAATCCAGGCATTTTCAGTGCCAAACTGTTCATTCAACTGAAGGCTAAAGCATAAATCTTATCAAATTATAAATATCAAATCTTGCTACATAAACAATGTAACTTATTTTACCACAAACATATTTCTTATAAAACAGTTCATCTTTCTTATTATTCTTAAGAATCTTTGTTAAAAAAGAAATGGAGAAGTAAATGGTACATTTCATGGAAGGAACTACAGGCTACCATTCCAATACTTGGGTTATTGTTCTAACCCATCCACTGTTAACCAGCTGCATGATCTGCATCCTTGGATAAATGTCAGCTTCTCAGATGTTCGGTATTCTTGCTACCAGAGACCCAGGGCAGAGGCCCGACTCTCGGGTATCAACAAATCAGATCTGGTCACTTGCAAAAACACAAAGAGGAAAGATAATGGTGAAAAGCTGGAAAGGAACCTTAATCAAAATGGCCACACTGGGAAGGCAAAGTGAGATCCAGCATCTCAGCCTGTCTTCAGGGCACTGCCATGAGCTTTAGGTTTAAGAAGGGAAAAACTGGGGCAGCAACAAGAGGTGTGCATAATTAAGCAGTCTTGGTCAACTGTGGTCTGTTTGATCACAAGTTTATTTGATAGCCTCCACAGAAGTCCTTAACACTTTAGGGAGCAATTTCCATGTGTTGCTCAGTATGTTTATCTATCACACCTGTGATCATGGAAGGAGGCAGTTTGGTCCCCATGATATGACTGCCCCTGTTTAGGGGGCCCATCTCATCACAGAATGATGTGTCTGCAAGGCTCTGCTCTTCCAGAGAGGTATAGTACAAAGACTGGAGATTTCTAGCTGCCACTCCAGGAGTATAAGCAGGATACTGCAAAAGTCCCTGTCAATTTTGTCTCAGTCTTAAAAGGAGATGAGATAGGAGAGGTAAATTTAGGGCTAATAAACCTTGTGTTACCCATTTCTAGATGAACATTTCTTAAATGATTAACATACTGTGTTAGTCAGCTTTTCATTGTTGTGACCAAAATACCTAACGAGAACAACTGAGAAGAGGAAAATTTTACTTTGGCGCCTGGTTTCAGAGGTCTCAGTCCATGACTGGCAGACTCTATTGCTCTTTGTTTGAGGTGAGGCAGAACATCATGCCAGAGGGGGTTGCAGAGGAGAAGTTCCTCAGTTCATGGCAGCCAGGAAGCATTAAGAGGGGAAGGGGCCAGGGATGGATACAGTCCAAGGCCATGCCCCCAGTGACCAACTTCCTCCAGCTACACATCACCTCTTACAGTTACCACCCCACAGTCCATTCAGCTATTTACAGAAAATAGATTGATCTAATGATGAGGCTAGAACCCTAATCATTGCCTAAAAGCCTCACCTCTGAACTTTGCTGCACCTGGGAATCATGCATCTAAAACATGAGCTTTTGGGGGGACATTCTACATCCAAACCATAACACATGCCCATGTGCAGAGCTCAAAAGGTCACAAAGTTTTAAGTCATAAAAAACAGATATAAAATGAAGGCAGAGATGCCAAGGTTTATACTGCTTTTATTTTCTCAGTGGACATCGGCAGGCCTAAGTAAAGATCACTGCTTTTAGCAAAGGTAGCCTAAGTCCCTGTTATAGTTGCATCTAGAGAATGAGGTGTCTGATCATCAACTTCCTGCCTATGAAGCAGTATCACGAAGAAAAAAATTCTTAATTAAGGAAATATGATGTGTCAAAAACCACTCATAAAAGATTTTAAGGCCAGGTGCGGTGGTGCACGCCTGTAATCCCAGCACTTTGGGAGGCTGAGACAGGAGAATCGCGAGTTCAAAGCCAGCCTCAGCAACGGTGAGGCACTAAGCAACTGTCTTACCTAAAACACAAAAAAATAGGGCTGGGGATGTGGCTCTGTGGTCGAGTTCCCCTGAGTTCAATCCCCAGTACCAAAAAAAAAAAAAAAAAAAGATTTTAAGCAATGATTCCCAACCAGGTTTAGGCAAGCGGCAGAGTACAGCATATTTATTCCTAGAATAGCTGTTTGAATTGCACCCCATACAGGGAGATTGATTTATCAATTCTTTCCTACTTTCCTGGAATACTTGCCAGGAGAGAAGTTATGACTGGTATGTGTTACATGTAAGTGGTGGAGACAAGAAAAAACATGAGGTTAAAAGCCATCATGAGGGACTGGGGTTGTAGCTCAGTGGTAGAGTGCTTGCCTAGCATGCATGAAGCACTGGGTTCAATTCTCAGCATTCAAATAACCAAAATAAAAGGTTCACTGACAACTAAAAAAAAATTTTAAAGCCCTCATTAAACACAAAGAAATAGAAGGGAGGGAGGGGCAGAAGCTATTTACAAAGCTAAAATATAAGAGTATGCTGATCCCCACAAATAAAGGTTAAAAAATATTCTTTCACATTCCTCTTATTTGAGAGAATAAAAACTACTAGATCCACAGTTCAAGTTGTTCAATATTCTGTCTTGATGTTCCTCTTCCTAAACCTCCTAACCAGTTTCCCCAATTTCAGCAAATTTTTTTTCTCTGTCCACTCCAGGGATGTGAGGATATGGTTGCTCCAGCCAGACTTCTGGGTGTCATTCTCAACACTTCACTCCCCTCGTACCCAGACACCCAATTATCAAAAAATTCTATCATTTATACCTTCAAAATATCCCTCTAATCTGTCCATTTCCTTCCCCCTTTTACTTTTATCGCTTTAGCCTAAGAAAGCATCACATTTTGCCCATATCACCACAATAACCTCCTTACTGGTCTGTCAATTCCTTAATTTATGAGAAGGCACTCAAAGCAATCCTTTGAAAACATGAAATCATGAGATTTCCCTGCTTGAAAACTTTAAGTGCCTCCCCATCTTACTGCATGTCACATAATGTGATCAAGTCTGTTCTTATATATTCATTACTCCACTAAGATGCATCTTCCATTTCTCAGAGTTCTACCCTAGAAATTATCCCTTGATGGCTCTATGTATTATCTACCTATTCTTAGAACTTTTCTCTTACCTCTGTCTTTCAAATAATCTATGAAAGTGTTCAATAAAATCTATCCCAACTCACAGAATCCCCAATGCTCCTTATTCCAAGAACTAATGACTACTCTTATAGTTCTCTTCCTGGCTTAATGATTCCTAGGGCTATTTACATATTTAGCCATTTATTGAGGCTTTTAAAATATACTAAGGTATTAACTTTGTTGAAATATAACTCTCTTATTTCTATTGATCCACATAGTTACATCTGATACCATGCTATCTTTTCTTGAATGTTTATTCCTTTAAGCATTCAAGGATTCCACATTCTGTGTTATGTCTGTATGTAGTATTCCATTTGATTTATTTATCTGAGTCCTTATTGGTTGATTGTATGGATTACAACCATTTTCACTTGCTCACATGTATAAATAATTCTACAATTAACATCTTTTCATCAGTATGATGGCACAGGAGTTAAGAACATAGAACACTTACGTTTGGATCCTAGCTCTGCCATTTACAAGCTCTTCAACCCCTAAACTAATAACTTCCGTGTACCTTCAAGAATTCTATTTTTTAATACTCTTAACTGATACTTAAAAAAACATTAAAATTATATATATCAATGGGGTACCATGTAATGTGTGATACATGTATATATTTCATAATGGTCAAATTAAAATAAACCTAGATATCTCTAAGAACATTACCATTTCTTTATAGTAAAAACTTTCAAAATCCTTTCTTGTAGTTTTTGGAAATGCATCGCACATTATTGTTATTTATAGATACCTCACTATGCAATGGTTCACCAGAGCTTCTTTGCCTAATCAAAACTAAGTTACCCATTATTATACCCATTGATTCAACTTTCCCCATCCCTCCCCACCTCATTACTCTCCCCAGCCTCCAGTGACCACCATTCTACTCTCAACTTCTGAGACCAACTTCTTCATACCTCCCCCACCCCATGTGTGAAATCATACCATACTTGTCTTTCAATGACTGGCTTATTTCACTTATTTCCAGTTCCATTCATATTGCCACAAATGACAGGATTTCATTGTTTTTACAGCTGAGTAGTATTATATTGGGTAATGTAGAAGGAGTCTATACTTTTAAAACTAGATCCACCATCCTGAAAGTCACTAATACATAGTTTTCAGAATTTCCTGCAGAGCCTTTTATGGATAAGACTGATGGATGGACAAGCTTTCTACATAATCACTAAATGTTTACCTTGAAATATTTTTGCTCATTATTTTCTCAATGTCACCTTCAATTTCTTTTAAAACTGAAAATTGCCATTAGTTTAAAATTTTATTCACATAAACATTACTATGAAATACTATTGTATAGCTGATAATGACTACACCTAAATTTTAGCCTAAAATGGAAGCACTAACACACTCCAAACAGTTATGCAGCCTACATAAGAAAAGTGCACTAAAATGGGTGGCTGGACTACATTGTCTCTACAGTCCCTTCCAGAAATAACATTAAACTAAGTTCCATAATAACAGCAACAACTGCTGGTATCTATTGAGCACCCACACTCTGCATGCCAGGCACTGTGCTGCGTGCTCCTCATGGGTCACTCAGAACACATCTACAAGTGAGCTACCACAAGGTGCTTCGCTCTTTAAACACCCTTATCAGACAAGAGATCAACTGGGATCTAGACTTCTTATAAAAGATTTCTCTAGAAGAAAGCAAAATGGAGGCTTCCAAACCTCAGTGGGGCCTGTCTTGCTCACTGGCATAGGAAAGGATAGGGTTTGCTCTTTTTTTTGCTTTTGTATGATGTGCTTCCCCAAAGATCAAATTCCTTGAAATGCTGAGAAGGAATCAGGGGAAAAAAAAAAAAAAAAAGCTCAGCCCATTCAAATAATCCTACATGCCACAGAGGAAGGCTCCTTGCCAGACTGATGAAGATGCAGTGTCAGGGCTTGTCAATAAAGGAGGAGTGATCCTGATGGAGGTGAAGAGCTACAGGGAGCATCAGTGGAGCTTTAACAAACCTGGAAAGCTCAAGGAACCTAGCAATTAGGATATAAAAGTATATGATGTGGGCGGGCCAAACATGCCACCCTATAACCATATGTTCAAATATCTGTCCAAGTAGATATCAGGGTTCTTGGAGGCAGAGATTTTGCTTTTTTTTTTTTTTCTTTTTTACTTACCCCAGGACATAGCATAGTTCTGTGACCTAGAACATAGCAGTATTTAATAAACCTTTAATGGGAAATACTAGTAACCAATCTGCCCTGGAACATATCAAATCCACTTAAAGGGCAAGGCTGGAAAACCAGAGCTTTCCAAGGTGTGGTCTGGAGACCTCTAGTGGTTGTCTGCTGTTTACCAGAAGTCTTAAAATCTGAAGAATGACAGCAAAGGGCCCAACACCAGAACATGGGTTATAAGGCCCAGACCAGTGAAAGCAAACAGATTCAATGGTAGAGAAATACACTAAATTTAAGTTTTTCTTAAATCTTGAATTAGAAGATAAAAATGTAATATGTTTACATGAATATGATAAAAATGAGAAAAGAATTGTTTTCTAATAATTTTGTTGTCAAATACTACATATCTAGTTCATATCCCCTCATAGTACCACAGTTAGTCTTTTAAAATTGAATTTTTTAAAAAATTGAATTAAACATAAATGACTAGTAATTTAACCATATTTTTGAGAGAACCTAAAAGAATAGAATGTACAATTGAAAGGAGGGACACTCCTTGCTAAATACAAAGTATGGAAGATGGGAAGAAAACGTTTCTTTTATATGAATTTCACTGTACCCTTCTCAAAGATAGTCAACTCTCAGGGTCACCTGTAGAACATCTGAGATCTCAAAGAAACTGCAGTATTCATTTTGGTAGAATATTGGTCATATTGAAGAGGAGCCAAAAATTATACTGGAAGCTCCACACTTCAATAATCTGTATTCTCAGTAAGGAATCATACTGGACCTTGGAACCACCAGGCCTAGATTCATTCTGCAGTTCAACATCTCACTATCAGAGTAAACTTGAGTAAGTGACAACCTCTTTGTACCTCAGTTTCCTCTTACATAAAATAGAAATAACATTCTCTAGTCTATGCCTCAGACCTGTTAAAAGTAAAATGCATTATACAGTACATGCAAAGAATTGAGAGCAGAGTCTTATATCTAGTAAAGAATTAATGTTTATTAGTTACTACAGTTAAGCCACTTAAAAATTGCCTAGTATGACCCAAGTAAGCCAACAAAGATTTGAAGTCTGCAACAAGAACAAAAGAGCATATTTTAGAAAAAGCATACATGACTCTACAGCACTCTTAAAAATTTTACTTTTCCCCTTAGTTTAGTAACTAAAAAATAATCACATTCGATTGAGATTATGAATATTTGAAATGTCCTAAAACGAAGTAATTGTCACAGAAGACATCATTAACCACAAACTTCACTTAGTTAGAAACTTTAGAACATAAAGGGGAGACGTTTTCTCCCCACTATAAAAGCTGTTATAGTTCTACAAAGACTCAAACAGCTGTGAGTATACTTTTAGGTATGGAACAAATGTTACAGCAGGAAAAAAGCCTTGTAGGGGGATCATTTTTTATAATATATAAAGTTATTTATAAACTTATAAAGCCTATGAAAACTTCTGAAGTTGTTGAGCCAACTTTAGAGTGGAAATGGGAGAATTCAAACTAAATATGCGAATAAAAGGAGGTACAAATATAAAAGATGAAATTGAGACATCATAAACAGAAAACTGCCAGGCGCAGTGCCACATGCCTGTAATCCCAGCACTTTGGGAGGCTCAGACAGGAGAATCGCAAGTTCAAAGCCAGCCTCAGCAACGGCGAGGCACTAAGCAACTCAGTGAGACCCTGTCTCTACATAAAACACAAAATAGGGCTGGGGATGTGGCTTAGTGGTCAAGTACCCCTGAGTCCAATCCCCAGTACCAAATAAATAAATAAATAAAAAATAATAATAATGAAAAGAAAAAAGGAAAAGATAACCATTCTTTATTATATGCACCAAAGAACAATACTGTTCACGTAGGCAACTCCTTGCTTCTAATCACAAGGTTTGAGCAATAGAAAGTAAAAATAAATGTAGGTTTCTATGAACAAGATCAGCATCAGGGACACCAAGAACAATGTCACAATGGCTGAGGTGTACCTCTTTTGGTTTTAGAACTCTCTAGGTTACCAACTCAGTCAATATTTTTCTATTAATTCAGTGTAGAGCTGGTCACTGGAGATAATGATTCAAAACAGAGTGGGAACTTACACCCCAAGTACTCTTACTACCTATTATTCTAGCTCCCTACATAACCAAATTTAACCAACCATACGAAGTTCTCCAGTTGAACCTTCATGTTTGCAAATACCTTTTTCATGCTGACATTACTTTATAAATGATTAAGGAGAAAAATTACAGAGACAACTTAGAGTTGAAGCATCTGGGCTCACCTTTTCCCACCTACCCCTATATTATGGTCATAGTCAGTAACCATTTACTAAGCTTTCAATAAGTGATTTGCACTATGTACATAACACACACACACACTCCCCTTGTTTAGCACAATTTGAGAAGGCATAATTTGAGAACATCTGGAAGTGCCACAGAGGTTCTAAGCATTTGTGCAATAACATGACATATGACAGGAGTCATAGCCAAGAGAGTACCTGTGATCTACAAGCATGTTGAGAGAGCAATATTCCATAGCTCTTCATAGAAATGGGAACACAGTCCTCAGTAGTGGCTTTGAGCCTATGTGGGCACACAAGGATATCATTTCCATCTTTGGCTCCCCATATTTCACCTTCCCAATCCTCATTCATCTAGCCAGTTAAGATGATGAAATGAGATAAGAAAAAGAATCTCAATGAGAATGAGTTTCACCAGAGAATATAGCTCACAAATTATTTCAGGACCTCATACTCTTGCATGCTGGAGAAGTTAGACACACAATCAAATTTTATCAGGAGCTAGGAGGTCACCCTTATAAGAAAAATAAAATTCATAGAGGGGGGAATGATATCAGTAAAAAAAAAAAAAAAAAAAAAAAAAAAAAAAGCACATGTTACAGTCATTGGTTCACATGAACACAATAGCCCCATTGTATAGATTTTTTATTTTCTTATTTTAGATCTTCACAGAACTGTCACGTTCAAACAATGAAGTGGCTTAAAACTTGGAAAGTGTATTGTAGAAGTGTTCCACTGTATTTGGTAAGGTAACAAGTAAGGTAGTTTATTTAACCATAAAGTAGAACTGATCCTGGAATGCATTTAATTGAGCTTGTCCAGCCCCAAAGATAGCCTCAAGAGAATAAAATTATGGCATCTGCAGGTAAATGGATGGAATTGGAGAACATCATGCCAAGTAAAGTAAGCCAATCCCAAAAAACCAAAGGCCGAATGTTCTCTCTGATTAGTGGATGCTGATACATAAGGGGCTGGGGGTCGGGAGCATGAGAGAAATGGAGGAACTTTGGATAGGACACAGGGGAGGTGGAGGAGGCAAGGTGGAATGGGAGTAGCAAAAATGGTAGAATGAGATGGACATGACTACCCTAGGTGCATGTATAAAAACACAAATGGTGTGACTCTATCTTGTTTGCAACCAGAGAGATGGAAAATTAAGCTCTAAATATGTACTATAACTTGAAATGCATTTAAATAAGTAAATTTTAAAAATAAAAAAATAATACTTAACTAAATGTTAAGAATACTTAATTAAGAATACTCATGACACCTAACACTGTACCCTTGGAAATCCTTTCTGTAGGAGATGGCAGAAACAAGCAGTCAAGGGAGAAGCTTCAGAAAAAAAGTTGTGTGAAATCTTAGAAAAGGTATTCTGGTGGATTAGTTTTTAGCATAGGTTATGAGTAATCTCTTTTGAAAAGTAACCAGTCATTTTTGACACAATGTATTTGTAACTTTTTGATAATAATAAAACAATTACTATTACTTTTTCAGTTCTGGACATTCTAGTGAAGTACTCTACCACTGAGCTCCACCTCAGCCCTAATAATTATTGATGAGTCCAAGACCACCTTGTGGGAAGACAGAATCAATCATTCAGCTGATCATCAGATTTATGATGGTAAAAACAGTTTTCAGTCAGTTTGTGTATACAGTCTATCATTATTTTCCTCCTTTATTCAAGTGAATAAATATGCACAATTTTTCTGGCAAAAAAAAAAATGATAACCTCAAGAGCTTGGGGCAGAATCTCAAACTACATCCCCCAGACCAAGTCAAGAAAAACCTACAGAAAGCACCAAACCAAACCAGTGGTCCATCATTACCATGTAAATTGACATTACTTTGTGGTATCATGCAGTATTTAGTGAGAAAAGATCAATAAAATACTTTAGAAATATGTTCTCCTGTGTATTCATATTACAAATGTATACAGAAGACAACTATAAAACGAAAATCTAATTGTTTCATGTGATTGTGGAAGTCAGTGTTTAATTTCTAATGCCTAACAAATATAAAAGGTATGTTTTAGATACTTAGTTGAAAAAAAAAACCTACATAAAAAAAACAGTTTGAGATACAAGGAATTTAAAATGGACTGGACAGTATGTTGCCCCAAGAATTACACATTCTTTTGGGTGTGATGATGCAGTAGTTGCATGGAAAAGCATTCATATTTGTATGTACACATACTAAAGTATGAAGAAGTGAAATGAGATTTGCTTTTAAAAATCTTGATAATTATCAAGTCTGAGGAATGGGTTTATAAAAGGTATTCATGTATTAATTTTCAGAATTTTGTGTAAAATTTCTTATAATAATTCAAGCATTTAAAACATTCTATTGTCTAGAGACACTCTTAAAGATTCTATAGACCAGTAGAAAAAGATGCTCTTGCCAGATTTAAAATTTGAAGTACAAAAATTCTGAAATCGACATTTTAGAGCTATATTTTATATAGCTAATCAGAATTCCATCTAAGAAAAATTGCAATGAAGACCCTGTTAAAATTTTATACCAAATGATGACTCATAATACTTTATTCCAAAGCAACAAAATGCACATGTCCAAAAGATAGATAAAAACAGGTGTCTCTCTCATTTAAAAAACAGCCTTTCCTGGCCACAAATCTTTAAAACTTAATCAATATATTCTTTCCATCTCGGACTTCTTAAAAATTATTTTCCTTCTAAGAAAAACTATATGATGAGCAAACAAGTCAGCAAAATTTCTGTAAATTGTACATAGCAAAGAAGGGGGGGGGGACTCCCAGCCAAAAGGACTCACAGGGAGATATAAACATTTTCAAAAGCATTTTAGAAGCTTATTCCAACCAACTCTACACCAAGCTCTCTTTTTCCTCCCCAAATACGTCATTTTAACTGTCAAAATAACTCTTGCCCATTCTACCTGATCACACTCAAAGCTGCAGCTTTTCCTGGATTCACTTCTCAGTGACAAGCTGCTCGGAGAGCACCTATCAACATGAATGTGATCATCTGTTCCTTTCTTCCTTCCTTTCAGGGCATACTGCTGTCCATCAGAAGTAATTAATGGGTTTGTTATGTATGAAGGCGTCATCGCATCAGTTTGCTGTCTGGTTTGAATAGCTCATATCAGCTCTTCATTCGTGCCAAGTGTGCTCACTGTCCGAAGATATGATAAAGCTGTACTTCCTTTTGGATTTTTCCCTCGCTATTCAAAACAAGTGCACTACAACTATGTGTTACAGAAGCACAAGGAGCACAGAAGAAACCCCTTCACACTCTGCAGCAAGCAAGCTAATGGACTAAAAAAAGTTGATAAGGAGAAAAACAAGCATGGAAGCAAGAGGACATCCATGCTCCTACAGATATTAATTTTAAAGCAATGTGATTTGGGAGTGTGAGTGGCTCTGAAACATGGACCAGCAGAACTTTTCCACAGGGTAAAACGTCTATTGAAACAACCGGGATTTCTCACTGCTGAAACATTCAATGAATTTTTAATAAGTCTGAACACTGTGGTCAGATCAACTGCTATTATCTGATAAAGGCAAAATTCACTCTTCGAACTCTGTAATCCTATCCAAATGGAGTCTTCATCTGCCGTGTGCTGTCCTGACTAATGGTACAGGATTATCAGGAATACAGGCAGAGACACTGCAAGAAATAAGACACTGGTGAACGAACACACCAAAGGGGAGTGAAGAAGACATTTCGGTATCGAAACTGCTATTTCCAGCTGGAGTTCAAATTACTGAGCTTCAAACCAACCACTGCCAGGTAAGGTTTGATTTTATGATGTTAATTTATAGCTTGACTACTACAATTAAATCTGCTGTTGCTGTGAATGAGCCAGTAGATTGGAATTCCATGCAGTTCTTTCTGAAGCTTTATGTAAATTTAAGTCTTCTGAGGTAAACACTTGTTTCTACTTATGCTGTATAAATGAGTCACTTCTAACTAGGTAATAAAACATCCCCCAACATCCCATTTTTCACTGGATTCATCCCATCTTTGTCTTCATTTTTTAATCCCAATTTGGTTTTATTTAGTAGCTTGGAAAACAATGCACGAGGCGAGCCCAGAATGGTGCTTAAGAACCATTCACAGATGCTTTTTAACAATCAAAAGAACTTCATTTTCCAGAGCACTTGATAAAAAAAAATTAATAAGCATTTTAATATATCTGTTAAGGTAAAAGAGCAAAGCTCAATGACTTATTTTTAGAAGAAAAAAAAAGGCTGTGATGTCATTCATTCACACCAAAGGAAATCAAGGTCTAGTAAATGCACAGTACTAGAATGGGGCTCATTTACCCTAAAGATACTAGGATGTGTTCATAACAGACTGAATGAGGACAATTTACTGATTTAACAACAGAACAAAAAGATGTCTGATACATTAAAATCCCAAAGTTTTAACTCAGCTCAATGGTCCAAACTGTAAAATGTAAAGAAGCAGGGAAGCCATCAAAGAACTTTAAAGGATACAGTGCCTTTTTAAGACTCCTTAGAAATCACTCCATGATGAGAATTCTACAGACTCTTGGCAAAAACAAAGGAATGCCAGACCTCTTCACCTGATATTTTTATTCCCTACATAAAATTCAACCACACGTAACCATTTTCATATAAGTTCAACTGAAAGAGATTCATAATGTAATCTTGTAAAAAAGTCCTACAACAGATCATATTTCTGTTTCCTCTTTAGAAGAGATGAAGAAAACAATAAAAGCTAATCCCACCTAATTATGAAGATCTTCTAAAGTAAGGGAAATTATCAGAAGTAATACTTGTCCTAAAAACAGTCAAATACGAAATTCTTTTCTTACATTTCACTGAGCTCCTTTCTTCAAATTTTCATTAATATAGTGAAATACATGATCCCTTCACTCTTTTCAAGACAGTCTACAAAAGACCTTAATATCTCATAAATCCTTAGATTCTAAAATCACTACAGAATTCACCTGCCATTTTCCAGCACTAAAGGAAAGCAGCAATCTACACACAAGCAATGATTATACACTATATCAATTTACTTCAAAGCTATTTAGAAATTTCATTTGTGTACCAATACCACTTTCAAAAGTAAATTATTAATTTTTTTTAAACCTGAGACTTAACAGAACCCTTAGGGGTTTTTTTCTATTTCCTCCTTCATCTTAGAAAATATTTTATAAATTAACATGTTTCAACAATAAGTATATATTTTAAATTTTAAAAAATCAATATTTCTAATCATAATCAAAGGCAGTTTAAATCAACCTGGGGAAAAAAGAACACATGCTCAATTTGTTTCTAATAAATAGAATTAAAGGGAGCACAAAATAATATTCCAGAATTTTCTGGATTTTATTTACTCATTGTGATGTAAACAGAGACTCGTGTCCCACTGGTTGGGGACTCTACTTCCATTGCTCATCCTCTAATAACAATGGATACAACAGCATCCGACTTTAATCCTTGTCAGCATTGGTCCCAATGAGTCTCCACTTTCTCCTGTCTAAATGGAGGCTTTTCTCTACATATAACAATCCATTCTGAAAATGGATATTTGCAATTTCAGCAACAGCTTTCAAAAAATATCCTACAGTAATTTGAAATAATCACATTTTCTTCATTTTGGTGAAGAACTGGAAAAAGACATAAGCTTCTTTTTAACATTGATAAATAATGTGTTTAACTTTTTAACACATTATTTATCAATGTGTTAAGCTGAAAATTCCTTCAATTCTAGCATCTCATTGATACAAATGGGTACAGGATTTTATGCTACTATCTGAAGATCTGGTTTATTTATGGGGGTTTTCCCCAGCATTGGTAGATTTAATAGAGATTTTGAACATTCTTGGAAAATATTCAATGATTGCTAATTGTTTCTATAATTTAGAATGTATTGTATTTACACATTATATAAAAGTAACAATTATTACTGGTTTCTTTTATAGAAAGGGAGTTAATTTTTGGTCACTATATCCTTATAGGGATATATATTACAATTAATCCTTAGATTCTAACCATTTACAATTATCTAAAAGTTATAAGCTTTTTATGTACTATATGAGAAAATAAAAATAGGTACATGAGTCAAAATAGAGCACATTCATTTAGTGTCTTTGTTGACATACCAAACTAAGTCATTTTGTCTGAAATAACAAGCAACATAACTTTGTATATAAAAGTAGAACTAATATCCATTTTTATTCATTAACAATTAAAGATACTGACCTTACATAATATTTTTAAATATACTATGTTTACTTGTGTTTATATTCTTTTGACTTACAAATTTTCACTTTTTTGAAAGAATTTTTTCATTCCAGTATAATGGTAAAGTGTTCGATAGGGTTTTTCAACTAGCTAGTATAAGTGTTCCTTCTTATGGCTAATTTTCTTCATGAAGTGATCAATTTTGAATAAGGATATAGTGCAGCATGAAGATTCATCTCCTCTCCCGCGTTTTCCTGCTGGGAGAGAATAATCTTTGGTTTGTGACATCACAGTCTGACTGGGGAAGTGGCTCTGATATCAAACAGATGATTACATCCTTTCAATGTGAACAGGCTGGGAAGAGATGTGAGCACTATCATTTCAAGCCCGGTCTCCAAGACACCAAAGAGACCATGACAGGAACTAAATTAGAGAATGAAGCTTTTATTGCATTTGTCACTTTCTCAGTATCAACTATTTAAAGATAAAAGTACTATTTCACGGTTTATTTCATTAATAATTTAAAAGAAGGAGTAAACATTGTGTTAAATTCACAGATGAGGATGAAATGAGAGTGAGGAAAACACCAGTTAGCAAGCGGGTGATAGTGGACAGCATGCCAGAGAACCAAGGAACAGGCACAAAATTCCCCCAGGTTCAAACAAACACTGATGCTGCTCAGGAAACTGAAAAAATTATTAATATACACAAAATGAGAGAGACAATGAGAAAGATATCCTTAAATATCAATTATAAAGTGATCTCATAACAGATTAATTAGTATGTGACTTTTTTTTTAAATATTTATTTATTTATTTTTTAGTTTTAGGTGGACAGAATATCTTTGTTTTTATGTGGTGCGGAGGATCGAACCCAGTGCCTCACACGTGCTAGGCGAGCACGCTACCACTGCGCCACAATCCCAGCCCCAGTATGTGACTTATAAACTAGTAATGTAACATTAAGGCAGGGAGGGGGCTGGTTAATATGCTTCCAAGAAAACATGAATTCATAAAAAAGAGGACTCTCTAATTAGCAAAACTACTGTGTTCTATGAAACTCTTCAACAAAAAATTGAAAAAATAAGTCAGAAGTAGGGCACAACACCACAAAAATAAGAGCTCCTCTTGCAACAGTTATAGAAATCATCTTTCCTCTTTTCATCATCTTTATTCAAGGCTATAGCTAGCTGCCAAAGGACAAAGCAGACTAACCAACAGCCCTGATTCAAACTACTGCGACAGCCTCCTAGACTTTAATTGTACATTAATATTATGTGTACAAAACAATAACAACCACACACAATTACAAACCAAACCAAGCTGGGGCCTTGTTAACAATAGTTACACAGATTACTTGAGAAGATGGTGTGTTAGAGAAATCTTAGAGTATATAACTACTCATCTACTTCCTTGTACTGGAGTACATTACAACAACTACCATTATTCAACAGTTGTTGGAAGATCCTAACATCCTCCATTTTTCACATGGCACCAGAAATATTTGTGAAATAACTCAAGAATCCAGACCAATTAGAAAATACTTTTATAGATCTGTTAGTCTTACACTATTGTCATCAGAAGAGGTGGGCTGTCCATTTATTACCATTACAGACATGCAGCACTCAATAATGTGCTCTTTGAGTAGCAAAAGCCACAATGTCCAGTTATCCCAATAAAAATATAATTGTTCACATAACTTTCTTGGTACAATAACCTGCATGAGCTGGTTGATGCATAACTGAAATCTATCAGGTTTAGTTATGTAGCATGGTACTACTCTAATACTTAATCTTTCATCAATTGTTTATCTTCCTTCATATGTGTTGCACGGACAGTCCTCTACATGTAGTAACTTTGTGGTAACTTGTGGCAATATCTACAGAAGAGTCTTTCATGCCTAGAAACTTCCTTGGTGCTTTGAAAATACCTCTTTTTAATACTTTGATTGCATTGAAAATCTGTTCATGTACTGGTCTGTGAAACTGCATTCCTTATGCATAAGAACTCAAGAATAAAGACATTTGTCTGTTTTCAAGTAAACTCAGAACTAGTTAATCAATAAGTGTGCTGAATGAATGTGAAAGTCTATCCTAATACAGTCTCAAGTATAATCTCAAACAGGCAAAAGAACACTGATCCTAAAATACACCTCGGTTTCACTTCAATAGTAATGAGCAAGTTAACCACAAAGTGTCTCAATGTGTGTGGGGGGGGAAGCTTTTGGAGCAGTCATACTGAAATAATAACTACATAGAGATCATATCTGTTAAAGATAACATAATATTATGCAAATACAGAATAGCAAATTTACCCTTTATACTTTTCCTATACTTAACATGTAGAAATCATATGTAATCTAGAACTTCAATGGTTCAAAAGGATCAAAATTGGTCTTGATATTTAAAAAGTGATTACAGGAGAATTTAGATACACATTTTGCAAAAGAAATTGAAAAGATACCATAATCAGCTTTCTCTTGAAAGATGAGTGGGAAAAGTGATACTTTACATTTATTCTTTTCCTCTTCTCCCCTGAAATCTATTGAAGTATCCAAGTCAAATCTCCCATGTTTGCAGAAACCCAAGGGTGGAATGTTTTCTCTCATGTGCAGAAGCTAGAGTAAAATAAAGGAAAGGGGGAGGGAAGGACAGGATAACAAAAGGAAGATGAGTAGCGTAAAAGGAGACAGAGGCAGAGTGGAGAGATGGGCAAGGGAAGGTAATGCAGAATGAATTCTTTAAAAAAATCATGTTATGAACACATATAAGTACATCACAGGGAAATTCACCTTTATACATAGGTAGAAAGGACAATCAAATATAAATAGACAAATGAAAGGAAATCTAGCAGAGGAAGGAATACAGGAGAGGCGAGGGAAGACAGGAAGGAAAAGTATGAGGGATAGGAAGTATCACCAAGTGAAATGGAATTTCATGCATGTGTGAGTTTGTGGGGATGAACACAACTAATATGTATAACTATAAGGTTCCCATTTTTTTAAAAAAAATCCCCTGAGTTTGAGTCCCAACATCAGACCTTCAAGTTTCCCTATTGGTTAAACCTATGCCAACCATGGTGATCCCTTTAAAAGTAAGGATAACGGCTAAAGCCTAGGCTATGCCCATTCTGTGATAGAAAATGAAAAAAGCAGTGTTGCAAGAGGCCAGCACTGGTGAAGAAAACAGCAAAGTGTATGTTGCTCAGGATAGAGTCATTTGCAGTCTAGGGGTACTCAGGGTTCATGGATAAATCACCCAGGAGTCCAAGAAACCTGTGGTTAGATGTTGGTGTGCACAACTTAAGATCTAGAGCTTTGACATCGCCATCATTTTTTAGCAGCACTACTTCCTTTCAAACAAGATCCTAGGCAAAATATCAAGGTATAAAGCACATAAAAGCTAATCCATCCTGGTTGGGCTGAGAAAGCCCATAGCCTGGAGGCCCCTTCTCATCCATCTCCCCTGCACTGTTCCTGAACACCTTCTACACTTCCTCCCACACTTTCTAGACACCAGCTAAGGTATATTTGTTGTAACTATTCTGCCATCTAGAGGATTCACAAAAGTATACTTACTTATCCATTTTAATACATGTTTTTGATTCCACATAGACACTGCCAAAGACTCCAATCTAAAATTCCTGGTATGAATTATGTCAAGCAATAGTATTTTCTAGCCTAAGAGGGCACAGGTTGCAAAACAGAGCTGCTTTTAGACATGTGCAATACTATACATTATTCTGTTGCCTCAACAATGATCAAGCAATCAAGAGCTAGAATTTAAGATGCAAGTTGATTTTTAATAAAGACTAAACATCCATAAATTTGGGTTGGAATCTAAAATTAACAAAAATCTCAGAAAATTATATCATTTGCCATCAAGAGGTAAGACATAGAAATCAAACAGTGAAAATTTTTCATAACAGGACTCAGAATTCAGTGAGAAATCAAGAAAACTCAATTGTTGAAAATAGGCAAGACCCCTTTTAATATTCTTTCATGTAATAATATTGTGCCAAACATTTTAATTGTCTTTAACTGATTCCAGGCCTGTAAACTCTGCACTTTACTTGAATTTGAGCCAGAGCTCAAGTATTTAAACTTGAGTTTCCATGTATAACTGAATATTATAGCAAGAATATAGTGAGGAGAGCTAAAGATGGAATATAATCGTCCATCCCCCAAAAATGTTGCAACTACCATATTGTAACACTGGCTTTTCTTTCTGTGGGATTTTTTTTTTGAGGAGGGGTGTTTATTTTGTTGGTTACGTTTTTTAAATATTGTTGCTTTGTTTTTTGTTGTTGGGGGGAGTGCAGTGGCACAGTGCTGTGGATTGAACTTGGGGCCATGCACATGCTAGGCAAGCACTCTCCTTCTGAGCTACATCCCCAGCCCTCTGCTGGTTATGAGATAATCTATTCATTTCCATTCAGTGATCCTCTCTAGCACCGTCCTATTCACCAAGGAATTCTCGTAACTATTATTACAGAATCTCAAATGATTCTTATTTTGAAGCCAATCTCCTAAGTGGACAATGTCTTTTTCCCAAAAAAGTTTTAAAATATTTTAAAATGTTGAGATGCTCTTCAATTTATTTTATTATGAACAATTTCAAACAGAAAACCAATATCCATGTTGTACTATCCAGCTTTAACAAATATTAATTTTTGCCACTCTTGCCTCAGATTGTCTATGGTCTCTCCATAAATAGATTCAGGAAGAAAAATTCTAGTAGACAACATGCCTTTATTCCATAAGTATATAAGGAGCGGGTTATAATTTATATTCCTTATTATGATTTTTAACGTACACTAGCACATGCCTGTAATGCCAGCAACTCAGGAGGCTACGACAAGGAGATAGCAAGTTCAAAGCCAGCCTCAGCAACTTAGCAAGACCTGTCTCAAAATTAAAAATTAAAGAATGGTTGGTGATGTGGCTCAGTGGTTAAGCACCCCTGGGTTCAGGTATCTCCCCAAAAAAAGATAAGAACGAACTTTTGTGGCCATAATTATTCAACTGTCTTTGTTGCAAATATTTTCAATTAATGCAAATACCAAGACAAAGAGTTTCTTAAACTCATTATAGTTTGCCTGTCTCAGACATCCAGCTGAACTTTTGAAACAAATGTCCCGGACAACAAAGCCACGGGCTATCTTTTTTTTTTCTCCCTGTCCTCTGTCTTGCTGCCTCTGAGCTGGCCTCCTGTGGTGCCATGTATCCTGGATAGAAGTAAAATAATCAATATTACAGGGTCCCTTGGGGGAAAAGCTAACTTTCAACGGTCATTTCTTAATCAGAAAAGAGATACCTGAGCTGATGGTCACAACAACACAAACTAGCTTGGGCAAGATGAACACCTTGTACCAAAAAAGAATTTTGGGTTCTTTGGTTGGTACCAAAGAGCTAGGAAACTTGCAAGTACCTGTCTCTTCATTCTAATGACAGAAAATCCACCCACTGCCTTTTTAGAAAAAAATTAAACAGAACCCACAATAACTACTATATTTAAAGGAAACACAAAAGGCTGGACTTCTAATTTGAGACAAGGAAGCCGATATCAGGATAGCTATTGAAATGAGCTGCAATCCTATCATCTTCAGAGGCATTATTTTTCATACAGTGCTACCACAGAAGATCATCTGATTAACATTTCAAGAATGTGGAAGATGTGACAGATTCAAACAAATCCTTTCCTCATCACCTCCTCCTACTCTCCTTTACCTCTATTCTCAAGCACATAAAACATGCACATCACAACAAATTCTAATTTTGTACATTCACATTCTCGCTCATGAAGAGGCTGTGACTGTCTACTTAGATTCAGGCTGCCGCATCCAAGCCCAGTGGACTTACTGAGCACAGCTTACTCTTACTCTCTTTAAGTAAGGCACAGCTTGGCCTTACTCCCCCTCCTTCAAGGATGCTTTGAAAGAAAGGATGGTCCAAGCATAGTTTGTTGTTGTTGTTGTTTGCTACCGGGGATTGAACTCAGGGGCACTCGACCACTGAGCCACATCCCCAGCCCTATTTTGTGTTTTATGTAGAGACAGGGTCTCACTGAGTTGCTTAGCACCTTGCCATTGCTGAGGCTGGCTTTGAACTCGCAATTCTCCTGTCTCAGCCTCCCAAAGTGCTGGGATTACAGGTGTGAGCCACCGTGACTGGCTTCCAAGCATACTTTCATTGTCATTATTGCCCCGTGTATATGTCTGTGGAATTTTGAGACTTGAAATTCTTTCAACTCTACAAATGGATAATCACAGATTCTCTATTATGCTTATGTTTCTAATAATATGATCTTGGGGCAAGTTAGCCCCTGCCGTTAAAGCAGCTGGATTTAAATTAAAAAGGACTATTACAAAATTCACTATCCCTATTTAAAAGTACAAATGAACTAATCTGGAAAAAGCCTAGAGATCCAAGTAGAAAGAAGAAAATTTCTCCTGTAAACCCACTATAGACAGGGAAGACTCAAGGGATTTGTTTGAAAAGGGAAAGAAGTACACTTGAAAAGTAGAAATGAAAATTACATTGTACAAATTGGTCCCTGAGGGTCTGAGAAAAGCAAAAGTAAGCCTTAGTTTTTCCTTTTCCCATGGTTTCTATACCTAAGAATCATCAAAAGGATATAAATCACAAACAGAAACCAGAGAGCGATACCCACTTGAACCCTGAAGACACAAACCTAACAAAAGCAAACGTGAGAAAAAGATACAGAAAGCAGATATGAGAGTAGAAATAACATAGTTAAGATCGACCACAAAAAAAAAGACAATAGTTGGGACCTATGGCCTTGTACAGAACTCCAGGTTTCTTTTTCATCCAGGGTGGATCTGCTTACGAAAGTCTATGTACTTGAGAATATTCCAAATCTTAACTCTGGAGTAGGGGGAAAAAAATCACTGAAATTCAAATGAGCATCTACTGTACTCATTTTAGAGATTGTACTACCCATGAACCTACAGAAAATATTCTTGTTTGAGCAGTTCATTTCCAAGAAGACCTTAGAATAAACTACAACCTATATGAGCCTCAGTTTCCCCATCTCAAAAGTGAAGATTTGGACCAAATGATATATAAGATTGTTTTTGAGATGAATATTGTATGATACCTGAAGAATGAGGGGAAAGATACCAGTGGTTTATAACATACCAACCTCACTCAGCTAAGTAGCTGACACCCTTAGGAATCTTACTGAGCATATGCAGAGAAGCAACAGGTACCTCCAGTGGTCAAGGAAAAAGCAACTATATATGGCTGTACATTTTTCTTATATCAATTGTTGGTCATTAGAATAGCCAGGGCAATACAAGAGATGTAAGATTAGTGTAAAGGAAACTGTTCAGGTGAACACTAACTTGTTCTAGCTATGAATTCAACATGTAATGAAAGCTTTTAATTCTCTATTCTCTGGGTTTCAAAACAAAAGTCAGCTCATTTTTTCACTGTTATTTTGAATTTCAAATGGGGAAAAAAGCATAAGAATAATGGGGAGGAAATTTAAGATATCTTCTTAAATAGGTTGGATGCATGTTATTTTTCAAAATGATCCCATGGTAAACTAGTATGGCTCACAGCAACCAGGCACAGCAGAGATGTACAAGGTAATCAAACAATCAAACGTGTACAGCCAAAGATACATTATTTTAAATGTAATATCAGGAGTAGCAAACTCCTATTTAGAAATTATACTATATAGCTGACAGACATGCACACTCCCACACAGACTAGATTTAATATCTTTTTGTTAGCAGCACACCTTTCAAGAGTCATTGCTCTGGGAAAGTCTTAGCTTAACAGGACCTCACTGAAACAGCTTGCTCTAATGCTATTGCAATAAGCCTGTTGCTTTACATATATAAGTATGTTCTAGTATAGTCCCAAACACAACACTCCAAATGTATTGCCTTCCAGGCATACTCCCTCTGACTTCTCCAGTTTGGAGCTGATGGCCATATACATCATGATCACAAACTGTAGATATTAAACATACACATATGGGTTTCCTGGGAGAGGTGCCTTGAAAGTGGACAAAGTACTGATGGGTGCATAAAACCCTGGGCATTAGAGTAGGAAATCAAACACCTAAACAGGAAAGAAAACAGTAACAGAAAAGGAAGAGGCAAGATCTAAAGACAAGTTTGCCCCTCATTTGACCCGCTGATCATTATTTGTACACAAAGAAAGCCCAAACTTACTTTCTGCCCCAAGTAGAGGTACAAGCAAGTTATCTTAAGTAGTTCCTGAGTCCCATTTACATTCCACTTCATTTAGTACGAAAATTACTAATTTGCAATACCATCCCGACTTCAATATATAAGGGGGAAAACAGCTCTCATATGCTAAACCTAGCTGACCCTAAACATGGCATCACTAGAGCCTCTGATGTAAAGGATTCCAACCCAGGATTCACTTCACAAATGAATATTTCATTTTAAAATAGGGATCATACAGTTTTTTAAATGCTGTGTTCTACTGAGCTATACAATTGCAACTTTTTCCAAGACTCCTCCAAATTCTGGCAGCAGCTCCTCTTGATTTTCTCTCAAAATTGTAAGGGGAAGATATCTAAGTAAGAAAGCCAAAAGGTAAAATGAAACATATTAAGAATACTGATGCCTTATCAGTTTTGCCTAAAAAGTATGAAGCAGATGAATTTTATTTAACTTTCATCACACACAGCTTGTAACACATAATTATCTTTTTGCTTGAGTTCATAATTATCAGCAGTCAAGAAAACCTCATTTCCATGTTAGCGCTCCCAAGTACCTGTCATAATAATATAAGCCAGAGTTGAAATAAATCCAGAGTTTTCAGTGTAAATGAAACAGGTAGTGAGTAATAAGAGTAATGTTTCCATTGCCATGATCAGATCAAAAGGCACCAAAACTAAACAACATTACCATTTTTTTAAAAAATAGCCAAAAGTTTGTGTTTTTAACAGATAGCAAAAGGAGAGAAAAAAATTCCAAACACTGAAATGATTCGTTTTCCATTCAACATACCAAGATGATCTATTGTTGCACTGCCAACTGTGCACATACTGCAGAAGGCACTATAATGACCCTAAAAATTAGAAATGCTGTGCTCTGCAAAAAAGGAGAAAATACATGAAAGTGTTTCTGAAAATAATTACTGGAATCTATTCAGGAGCAAAGCAATAGTGTGTGGTTAAGAGGCCAAACTCTTAACCAGTGGTCAAATTCAATTCAATTGATTGCTATCAACCCACCACTTTCAAATCTTGATTTTTAAAAAAAAATTTAGAAACTACTATAATTTTTTTTTTTTTTTTTTTTTTTTTTTTTTTGCATACTAGGGATTGCACCCAGGGGCATTTAACCACTGACTCACATCCTCAGCCATTTTTAGTATTTTATTTAGCAACACAGTTTTGCTAAATTGCTGAGACTGACTTTGAACTTGAGATCCTCCTGCCTCAGCCTCCTGAGCCACTGGAATTACAGGTGTGCACCACCATGCCTGGCCTAAATCTTTACCCACATCTAACACTGCATCAAATACTATTACTCCTGAATTTCAATTACAAAACCCAGAAAATCTAAAGAAAAATCTATTTAGATTATGGAATTGCTGAGAATGGTAAGAAGGACCAAATGATTAATGTCATACATCAAAATGTCATGAAGCTTTTCACCTTGTCCATCTAAAAACATATTGACTCTATTATCTCTCTGGACCAGCCCATTTGAATGACACCCCAAAGCAACAATGACTACGTTAGCATTATGCCAACTTCCAAGGGACATCAGCCAAAAGGTGAGCATATGCTGGGATGGCAGCCAGATCACTGACACATGCCTATTTCTCATCCATCAACTCCTACTGAGAAACTTTTGGAAACATGCATTGACACCATGACTATCTCTTGCTTAAGAAGCAGTATTAGGCAGGCTTTTCTGAATAATATATTTTAGACGTGTATTTATGTATACACATAAATATAACTATATTCCAAGTGAGAGATCTCTATCATATATCTATCAATGTACCTTTCATATATCTCTCAATCTCTCAATATATATATGTTGATATATATCATATCTATCATCTATCAATCAATCACATATCAATCATATATCAATCACATCTATCAACATATCAATCTGTCTCTCACTTGGAATACAGTTAATCACACACACACATACACACACAACTGGTAGTCAACAAATGCTGAAAAATAAAATAAGTTCTTGGAACTGATAAGGAAGAAATTAAAAATCAATTATTGATGTTTTACCTGGATTCACAAATGTATCATCATTAATCTGATTCAGTTAATATAAATGCTTCCACTCTTTTGGAAGATTGATGGGGGAGTCAATGACAAAAGAAAACAGTACTTTGGGGCGGGGGATGCTGGGACCACTGATCTACATCCCCAGTCCTTTTTTCTGTTGTTGTTTTTGGGCAGGGGATAAGGGATTGAACCCAGGGGTGTTTAACCACTGAGCCACATCCTCACCTCTTTTCTGTATTTTATTTAGAGACAGGGTCACACTGAGTTGCTTAGAGCCTTACTGAGGCTCTCTTTGAATTTGAGATACTCCTGCCTCAGCCTCCTTAGCCAATGGGATTACAGGGGTGCACCACCATGCCCAGCCCTAGTCGTGTGTGTGTGTGTGTGTGTGTGTGTGTGTTCTAAAAAGGCTTCAGAAACAGAAAATATTTATTTCCTAATCACTACATTGTAATGCAACAATTTTTGTGTTGTTTGTTGATTTTAAATGTAATATTTATATCTATAGCTAAAATTTTAAAGATAAATACTAAAACCACATTGTCTACTTAAACTACATGGTTTTAAAGATTAGTACTACCATTATTAAAGAGTGGATATTTCTGTTCAAAGGCAATTCATAAGATACAATATTTAAGGATAAAATGACCACAGGGCTCTCAGGTTCCTTTCACAAGCACCAAGTAAACAGATAAGATACATATTTAATTTTTTTTAAAGTTTTTTTTCCTAGTTGTAGATGGACATAATATCTTTCTTTATTTATTTTTATGTGGTGCTGAGGATCGAACCCAGTGCCTCACGCATGCAAGGCAAGCGCTCTACTACTGAGCGCCAAGCTATATATCTCAGCCCTTAATTTTTTATAAGAATTCTCAACTAGCTGGTGCAGTGCACCTGTAATCCTGGCAACTCAGGAAGCTGAGGCAGGAACATTACAAGTTCAAAGCCAGCCTCAGGAACTTTGCGAGGCCCTAAGCAACTTAGCAAGACCTTGACTCAAAATAAAAAGGGCTGGGGATGTGGTTAAGCACCCCTGGACTAAATACCTGGTGCCAAAAAAAAAAATTCTCACTAGGTTATGAATAGCAGGATGCTGGCATCTTCTCTCTTTTGAGGATGTGCACATACATTTTACATCACTAAATTAGTATATAATGACATTAAATTAGCATCAATTCCATTCTTAGGTCATTGAAAATTTTGGGAACAATGTATTCTCACAACAAATCATGTGAGGATATTCCTTCCATTCCAGTTCAGGTATGACAATGACACTAAAAATTTACAAGATCATATCCCTTATATGTTTCTTCTTTTGAGCATGCTATCTTTCAATTTGAAAGGGTACACTTGAAGGCTTTTCATCTGATAAACTTACCAGATGGTATTGGTGCTTTTTCTTTTAACCAAAAAAAAAAAATGCACTGCCAACAGGCAGTCTCTTGCTTAAACTATGTTCCAACAGAGAACTGTAGACCCAGCGATGTCCCCAACCCCAACCTGTGATCACCCTCTAATCTCCTCTCTAGCTCAGCCATTGGAACCATCTCCTTGCCCACTCTTTTTTCTTCTCAGATTTGCTGTGTGTGCACGCGTGCATGTTGAGCTCCTTGTCGCCAACCAAGAACACCCAGATGCACCGCAATTGTTCCACATAGGTTGAGGCTGCCATCTCACACAGTCAATGTGTGTCTGTGAGCTTCCTCCCACCTCTCTCCAGGCTTCTATTTCAGCTGCAACAGGGTGGTCCCAGAAGGCAGAGACTGCTTCTTTCACAGGTTGGTGAACAAGAGTGCCAACAAGCCTAAAAATTCAAAACCAGCTCTGCATGCAGAAGCTGCCCCCAAATCAGTGGGATCACAGGTGCCTAAAAAGCTGTCCTGGCCCCAGAGAAAACCCTGAACCAGGTCCTGCTGGATCTGTACACCCTGGGTTCTGACCACACACAGCCCTATCCTTATGATTTCCTAAACAAACACAACCAGGACAACTCCTGACCAACCACTGCAGACCAGCCCAGGGAGAACTAGGCAAGGCCCCCTCAAAAGGCTCACCCTTGGGCTGAGGCTATAGCCTAGTGATAGAGCACTTGCTTCACATGCGTGAGTCACTGGGTTTGATCCTCAGCACCACATAAAAATAAATATTTATTTATTAAAGATATTGCATCCATCTACAACTAAATAATATATATATTTTAAAAAAAAAGGTTCATCCTTAAACATAAGCAGGGGCCTCCCAGTGCCATGACCTCTGAGGCCTGGCTACACACACAACACTTCTGCCCCAATTTCTGCCTCAACTCCAAAGGCAGCTTCTTAACCAACCACAGACCTTGCCCAAGTTACGGACCAGGTGTAAACAATAAAACTTTTCGCAGAAACAAACCAAGAACGTACATCTCAGTGACGTAAAATATAAGTAGATTTTAATAAATAATATCAAGTAGGAAAAAAATAGCAACTTTGAAGCCAGGCACACTAAGTTTGAATCCTCACTCTGCTACCTATTAGATATGGGAATTTTGAACAAATTGATTTCATTTCTCAGGTTAAGTTTAAGTTCTATTTTCATCTGACAACTGTATACATTTGTAGGGCACAATGTGAGGTTGATGAGATACATTGCGAAATGATTAAATTAAAATAAATATCTACCATCTCAAATATTTATTATTTGTGCTGAGAACATCTTAAATCTTTTTCCTCTTTTGAAATAAGTATTTTATTGGTTACTATTCAATATAGTAACCATGCTGTGAACAGAACACAGAACTCACTCCTCCTATACAACGAACTTTATGCCCATCAGCCAACATATCCTCTTTCCTTTCCTCTGTAACCACATTCTACTCTGAGTTCAGCATCTTAGATTCCACATATAAGTGGGACAATATGGCATTCAGTTCTCTGGGCCTGACTTATTTCACTTAACAGTGTCTTCTAGGTTCATCATGTTGTTGCAAATGACAGAATTTCCTGGTTTTGTTAAAGCTAAAAAGCATTCCATTGTGTATACATACTATTTTAAATCATTTATCCAATGATGGGCACAGGTCATTTCCATAATTTGGCTATGGGGAATTATACTGCAATGAACACAGGAGTACAGATATGTCTTCAGTAAACTGATTTCAATTATATACAGTATTGCTAGATCATACGGTAATTCTATTTTGGTTTTTTTTTTTTTTTGGTGTTTTTTTTTTTTTTTTCCTGGTACTGGGGATTGAATTTAGGGACACTTGACCACTGAGCCATATCCCCAGCCCTATTTTGTGTTTTATTTAGAGACAGGGTCTCACTGAATTGCTTAGCACCTTGCCATTGCAGAGGCTGGCTTTGAACTCGCGATCCTCCTGTCTCAGCCTCCCAAAGTGCAGGGATTACAGCATGCACCACCGTGCCCAGCTCTATTTTGTTTTTTGAAGAGCCTCCATGTTTTCCAGTAGCTGCACTAACTCACACCACCACCAGCAGGTTCCCTCTTCTCCAAATTACCACCAACACGTACCTTCTATTTTTTTGAATACAGTCTAACAGGTATGAATGAGAATATCTCATCGTGGTTTTATTTCACATTTCTGTGATGACTGAAGTAGCTGAACATTTTTTCATATATCTGTTGGCCATTTGTATGTCATATTTTGAGGAAATGTTTGTTCAATTCCTTTGAGCATTTTTTAATATGGTTGTTTTGTTACTGAGTAGCTTGAGTTTCATGTATATTTTGGATACCCCTTAACTGATGTATGATTTGCAAATATGTTCTCCTAATCTGTGGTTCTCTTCAATCTACTAATTAGTTTCTCTGCTGTGCAAAGAGTTTTATTTTGATGCAATTCCATTTGTCTATTTTTGTTTTCACTGCCTATGATTTTGGAATCATACACAAGAAATCTCTACCCAGATCAATGTCACAGTTTTTCTCCTGTGTTTTCTTCTAGCAGTTTTATAGTTTCAAGTCTTACTTTTAACTTTTTTTAAAATATTTTTTTAGTTGTAGATGGATGCAATTTTTTTTTTAATGTGGTGCTGAGGATCGAACCCAGTGACTAACGCATGAGAGGCAAGCGCTCTACCACTGAGCTACAGGCCCAACCCACTTTTAACTTCTTAATTCATTTTGAGTTTATTACTGTATGTGGAATAAGTCTATTTTCATTAAATTTGCCAAAACCCTCCCCCCGTGAATTCACCATAGTCTTGAGCTGACATCTTAGCTACAATAATGTTTAGGTTTGAGAATCTATATAAAATCCACCTAGATCTTTGTTCACAACATAGACACAAAGGAACTACATATTCCATTATCCTACAATGTACTATTCTGATTCCTCAAAGAAATGAATTTTTTAAAGTCCAAGGACATTTCCTGACCATCTTTCACTTTAAATACCAGCCTTCACTGTAATCTGAACACATACTATTCAGTTGAATTTAGAGGACTTTCTTATGACTAGTGTTGGAAAGCCCAGAGTAACAATAATGAAGAAACATGGATCAATTTCCAGGAACTTCCACAGCTTACCAAAAAATCAAACATACAAGACTTGAGACATACCAGTACATAGCTCACTAGTTTTGAAACAAACACTTTATTTGAACACTGAGGTTCTTTGAAATCATGGAGATTTTTAAAAACTGCATATGTTTGGTGGTAAGTCTTCAATAAATATGTGCATTGCTATTCCCATATAACTATATTTTCCCTCTCTTCTAAGAAAACATGCACAAACACTATAAATAATTATTAATTTGCATAATCTGAAAAAAATTAAAAGTACTGTGTCCATCTACAACTAAAAAAATTTTTTTAAGTCAATTGGGAATGGAGACATAGCCTATTGGTAGAGCACTTGCCTAGCATGCATGAGGCCCCGAGTTTGATCCCCAGCACCAAAAAAACACTTTTTTTTTTTTAATTCACTGTGTATACATGGATTTACTTCTGGCTCTCTATCCTAACCCATTGGTAGATATGTCTGTTTTTATGCCAGTAACATGCTGTTTTGATTACTCTAACTTTGAAATATATTTTGAAATCTGGTAGTGTGATGCCAGAATCTTTGCAATCTTTTGTAGTTTCATACAAATTTTAGGATTGGTTCCTCTATGAAAAATGCCATTGGAATTTTGATAGGGATTGCACTGAGTCTGCAGATTGCTTTGGGTATGATGGATATCTTAACAATATTTATACCAAATATACACAGGGTATATTTCTCAGTTACAGTTTTCTGTATACGGATCTTTCACTTATGTGTTTAAGCTTACTCCCAAGTTTCTTTTTGTTGTTTTGTTTTGTTGGTACCAGGAATTGAGGTGCTTAACCACTGAGCAACATCCCTGGCCCATTTTATTTTTTAACCAGAGGCAAGGCCTCGCCAAGTTGCTGAGGCTGGCTTCTGAACTCACAATCCTCCTGCCTCAGCCTCCCAAGCTGCTGGTATTACAGGTATGTGCCATCATGCCCAACAGTATTTTTTAATGTTATTGTAAATGGACTTAATTCCTTTTCTAAAAAGTGTCAATGCATAGAAACATTACTTATTTTTATGTTTACCTTGTGTCCTGAAACTTTACTGAATTTTTTAAAATCACTTCTAGCAGCTTTTTTAGTGGCATCTTTAAGATTGCTTCAGGAAACAATTTCACTTCATCCTTTTCTGTTTGGATGCCTTTTATTTCTTTTTTCTTGTCTGACTGATCTGACTAGGAGTTCTAGTAATATGTTGAACAAAAGCGGTAAGAGGGGTAGCCTCATTTTTTCCTGATCTTAAACAAAAAGCCTTTAACTTTTCATCACTGAGCATGTTAGCTATGGATTATCATATACAGCCTTAATTGTACTGAGAAACATTCCTTCTGTATCTAACTTGTTGAAAGTTTTTAATCATGAAATATGAATTTTGTCAAGTGATTTTTCCACATCCCTTAGATGATGGCATGGTTTTTGTCCTTCATTCTATGAATATTATAAGCCACATTTGATTTGTGTACATTGAAACAAACTTACATCCCAGGGATAAATTCCACTTGATCTTAATGATCCTTTAATGTACAGCTGTCCCTCTATGAATTCTACATCCATAGATCCAAAAATGTTTTCAGCTGTATCTGTACTGACCACATAATATTTCCTGCATTATTCCCTAAACAATAGAGTGTCATAATTGTTTATATAGCACTTATGTTTTATTAGGTTTTACTAGTGATTTAGAAATTATTTAAAGTATATGGAAAAGGGATAGAGCTGTAACTCAGTGGTAAAGCACTTGGCTAGCATGTACAAGACCCTGGGTTTAATCTCCATCACTGCAAAAAAAAAAATTAAAAAGCACACAGGAAGATATGCTTAGATTATATGCAAATTCTATACCATTTTATATGAAGAATTAGAGCATCTGTAGATTTTGGGATTCTACAACTAATTCCTCACAGAGAACAAAGGACAATTGTATTGTTGAATACAATTTACTAGCATTGTTAAGGGTTTCTGCACGCTCATCAAGAATATTTGTTTGTAATACTCTTTTCTTGTAGTTATCTATCTGGTTTTGATATCAGGCAATACTGACCTTATAAAATTAGTGTGGAAATATTCTTTCCTCTTGAATTTTTCTGGAAGAGTTTAAATGACTGAAAGAATTCAGCTATGAGGTCATCTTTCCTGGGTTTTTGATGAAAGACTTAATTACTAATTTGATCTCCCTTCTTATTATTAGTCTATTCAGATTTCCAATTTATCATTCAGTCTTGGTAAGTTATACATCTTGTGACTCTCTTCTAGTTTGTTCAATTTATTGGTATATAATTATTCATAATAGTCTTTTGATTCTTCACATTTCTGTTATCAGTTACGTCTTTCATTTCTGATTTTGTCTTTTTTCTATCTACCTGTGACAATTTGCTGAGATTTAAAAAAAAAAAAAAAAAACCTATAAAATTTGTAGATATTTTCTATTGCTTTCCTAGTTCATTTCATTCATTTCTGCTCTGATCTTTGTTGTTTCCTTTGGGCTTAGTTTGTTCTTTTACTAATTCCTTGAGAGGTAACATTAGCTTGTTTGAAATCTTTCTTCTTTTTTGATGTAGGTGTTTATTGCTACAAACTTCCCTCCTGGAATTCCTTCTGCTGCATCCCTAAGTTTGGGTATGCTGTATTTTCATTTGTCTCAAGATATTTAAATTCCCCTTAAATTTCTTCTTTGACCCAATATTTGTTCAGAAGTATACTGTTTAATTTGTACATATTTGTTAACTTCCTATGATCCCTCATTATTGATCCTGTTTCATACCATTGTACTGGAGAAGATATGCCTTCAATCTTTTTAGATTTTTTTAAAATTTTTTTAGTTGTAGATGGACACAATATCTTTATTTTTATATGGTGCTGAGGATCGAACCTAGTGCTCATGCATGCAAGGCAAGCACTCCACCACTGAGCCACAATCCAAACCCAGTCTTTTTAGATTTTTTAAGACTTATTTTATGGCCTAACATATGATCCATCCTAGATAATGTTCCACACATACTTGAAAAAAAATGTGTATTCTATTGCTGTTGGGTCCAATGTTCTGTACAGTCTGTTAGGTCCATTTAATCTGTAGTATAGTTTAAGTCCAATGTTTTATTATTGATTTTCCATCTGGATGATCTGTCCAATGTTGAAAATCAGGTAGAGAAATCCCCCTCTTATACACAGGGATACACTCCAAGGCCCCCAGTAGATGCCTGAAACAGCATATAGTACCAAGTTCCAGACACTCTTTTTTTTCCCTATATATAATATGATCATATAGTTTATAAATTATGCATAGTATAAGATTAAATAATAAAAAAGAATTATAGCCTATTATAATAAAAATTAGGTGAATGCCATCTCTCAAAATATCTTATTGTCCTATAGACACACTCTTGTGATGAAGTCAGATGATACGACGCCTATGATGAGATGGAGATGAATGACATAAGCATTGTGATATGGCATTAAGCTACTATGTAAGAGTTACTTGAATACAAGCACTACAATACCATGACAGTCAATCTGACAACCAAGAGAGCTAAGTGACAAATGGGCTGGTAGCACACACAGCATGGATTGACTAGATAAAAGGATGACATGTCCCAGGCAGGAGGACAGTGCAAAATTTCATCATAATACTCAGCATACAATTTAAAACTTTCAGGTTACTTCCACAAATTTCCATTTAATATTTTCAGACTGCAACTTCAGAGAACAAAAATATGAAACTACTATATCGAAATCTCCTACTATTAACATATTACAATCTATGGCATCTTTCCAGTTTCTTAAATTGCTTTACATACTCTGGTACTCCTATGTCAGGTGCATGTATATTTGCAATTAGTATGTCTTCTTACCAAATTTACCCCTTTATCACCATATAATGGCTTTGTCCATTTGTATAGTTTTTGACTTAGTCTATTTTGTTTGACATAAGTATGGTCACTCTGCTCTCTTTTTGTTTCTACTTGTGTAGAATATCCCTTTCCATCTCTTCACTTTTTGTTTATGAGTGTCTTTTAAGATGAAGTGAATCTCTTGTAGGCAGCATAGTTGGGTCTTTTTCTTAAATCCATTGAGCCACTCTATGCTTTTTGATTGAAGAATTTAATACATTCACATTAAAAGTAATTATTGATAGGAAATCTTTGCCTGTCTTTGTGCATTGTTTTCTGATTGTACTATAACTATGGCTTAGTTTCAACATGTACAGAATAGAGATAATGAGATCTACTGAGTTAAAGTTAGGATACAATGAAATAAAAAAAGAATTTATATGAAACACCTCAGAGTCTGCACTTGAATGGTGATCAGGAAATAGAGCATTTGTTACTGATATCACCTTATTAGCCTAAGGTTACTTACTGTCATAAGGTCACTTATGACACAGGACTTTATCTACAAACACATCTCTTATTTATTTTAAACCTAATTCTAAGGACATTGGCTGTGCTCATTTAATGCATCTAGGTATAACCATTGCAAAATTAAGAGAAATCAGAATAGAATTATTGGGTTGAAAAAACTACTTGATAAATCACCTTGCTTATACTTATGCAGCAGGAAGGATCATTGTTGAACCCATTTCAATTAAATGAGACCAAATCCATTTTGAAAGATTTCCAGTTGGGATGATTCCTCAACTCTCCCTTAGCTGCCATGTGTGAAATGCCCAGGAACAGTTCATCTAAATCCCCTGCTTCATATTTGATTTTGTTCCCTTTTTTTATAGCTTGGAATACACATGATATATTAAATCATTTCTCAAACTTCTACTTATCATCATAAAGCTTTCATTATAGATCCTGTTTTTCTGATTTTCAATCATCTTTCAATGTTTCTGTGTCAGCTCAGTAGCTGCAGAAATTTAAACAGGTCAACAAACTCCACAAAAAAGTCAAATAAAAGAGTTAATGGACTGGGATTGTAGCTCAGTGATAAAGCGCTTGCCTTGCATGCATGAGGCACTGGATTCGATCCTCAGCACCACATATAAATAAATAAAGACATTGTGTCCATCTACAACTAAAAAATATTTAAAAAAAAAAAAGTTAATGATCATTATTTTTGTATTCTAGTTATATACGGTACCATGCTTGGATTTTGTTTGTTTGTTTATTGGTACTGGGGACTGAACTCAGGGGCACTCGACCACTGAGCCACATCCCCAGCCCTATTTTGTGTTTTATTTAGATACAAGGTCTCACTGAGTTGCTTAGCACCTCGCCATTGCTGAGGCTGGCTTTGAACTCATGATTCTCCCATCTCAGCCTCCCAAAATGCTGGGATTACAGGCATGCGCCACCGCGCTTGGCTCCATGCTTGGATATTTTAATGACAGCCCTATGTTAATTATCTGATTTTGAGAAAGGCATTACACAAAGCATTTAAGGGATCTATATTCACAGTGATAGTACTGAATCTGCTAAAAGTTTCTAGAAACTCCAGGCCCTGATGTAGATACAGATCATCTAATACTTTTCAAGGAAGATTACTTTGAGGAAAAAAAAAAAAAAAGTGAAAGCTAAATTAAGAGCTAAGCAAAAAGAAAAACAGGAAAGTTAAAAAGTAGAAATGAAATCTCTAGATTGGTTATTTGCTAAAATTGTTGCATGACTTGGATGATCAGACCCGTAGAAAAGATCAATATATACTTATAGCATAAGGAAATAAAGTAGACAGACTATTGGAGGAGTAAAGAAAGAATAAAAGAAAAAGCTAAAGAAGCACTAAGGAAAGCCAAAGAAGCTGGTAATGGTAACTTATAAGTAATGAGCAAAGAAAAGATGTGGAAGTACTAGGAGGAGAGGTAGAAAAAGCAGCATTGCAAAAACTCATGGAGAATCAACAAGAATCCCTAAACAAATAGGAATCAAAAGGTCACAGATTTAAAGGAAAAAGGAAATAACAGCATGGAGCCAAGCGCGGTGGCGCACACCTGTAATTCCAGCATTTTGGGAGGCTGAGATGGGAGAATGGGACGCCAAGACCGAAGACTGCTAAAGGGTAGGTATTTCAGGACAAGAAAATGAAATTTGACATCAAGGAACAGGATGGGAATGGTGAAGGTGGACAGTAAAAACAGACAAAGCAGCAGCACTCAAACAAACAGAAAACACAAAGGCTAGGGAACTGTGGTTGACCAGAAAAATTTTATATGTTCAGCTGCCCTTATCTTTGTGAGCTTTTAAAAGAAAATCAAATTTGGCCAACTTCAGGGCTGGAATAGCTCAGTGGTAGAGCACTCACCTAGCACGTGAGAGGCGCTGGGTTCAATCCTCAGCACCATATAAAAATAAAGGTATTGTGTCCACCTACAATGAAAAAACTATTTTTAAAAAATTTAGCCCACTTCAATATCCAAATACAAGAAAAAAAGGATTGTTTTGTTATTGAAATTTGGGGGGGGGGTTATACAAATTAAATTTTTTAATGTATAGCTGTTACTTCAGAAGATGCATATGCCAAAGGAAAGGTTCCCTCACTAAATTACCTTTGGAATTTAAAAATATTTATGTAATTGATACTATTATATAGTCTCAACTTACAAAGGTCAGATTTAAAAAGAAAAAAATGAACCAAATCAGTGAAGGTAAATATAACTGTCCTCCTGCTTCAGGGGAAGCAACAGTTCAAGGTTTAAGAGTACAGGCTGGTAGAGTGACATCCTTTCTTTTCCCTCCAGTCTAATTGCTGGCTCAAGGCTACAGATGGCGGGTAAAAATCAAATAGCACTACAATTTAAATCTACATTAACTTTTCATAAAGTTACATTATATTAATTGCTTTAAATGAAAATATATAGACAGTTGTACTGTACTAACCAAACTAATCATTTTTATTGTTGCACTTACAAATTTGCTTATAAACTTGCACAAGGATCCCCTATGCTTGCTTCAGTGCATTCTCACACTGTAAACATTGTTCTAACTCAGGTTATCTGTGGCATCTTGAACAGACATTGCCTATGACATGAATTAACAATTCACCATTTAGGCAGAAAAAATGTTGGGAACAGAAAAAAATGTTTAAAGATCTGCTGTTTATGCCTGAAGGCAAGTGAGATTAGGGAACTGTAAGAACACTGTTCAAAAAGAAAAGCTGAGGCACAATTATCTGTTTAAGAGTTTCACAGAAAGATTAGACAGCTAAAGACTTTGAACAAACTACTCCCTTCTCTATAAGATCCATAAATTAAAAACAAAGATACCACCACCATGGCTGGAAACTTGAAGCAGCCGGTACCTAAGTTCCTGCATGATACCAGTTAAACAGTGCTAGAGGGAGGCGGTTCCAAGATGGCGGCCTAGACAGACGCTGTGCTCAGTCTCTCCAGAGCCAGAGATTGAAGATGTGGAAATACCATCTCCCAGCCAGCTTCTGGACATTATCCTACAGCTACCCCCACAGGAATTTCACTTGCGGGTGTACGCAGGGCCACCAGGCAGCAGCCATTGCCACAAGCAGCGTGACTTCAGCAGCAAGCCGCGGCGGAGCTCAGCTGCGGTGGCTGAGTCTCACCCCAGGGCTCACCCCGGGCGGAGCCTGCTTCTACAAGGGGTACCTGGCTCCAGCGCCCACCAACCACGCAGGGCCCCTAGCAGTTGCTCCCCTGGACACACGGCCCCAGCCGCTAGCCACTGGGGAGCCCAAATTCAGGGTAAGAGTCGCTCCAGAGAACCCAGTGGAGACAGCTCCACCCAAGGGCGGCCTGGGCCCGCCGCACTTCCGCTCCAGAGCTCCTGTGCACTGGCAGGAGCCGCCCGCAGGAACCTCCACAGGTGTCCAGCAAGAGGGAGACCAGGAACTGCCACCTCGAGCCACTGAGGAGCCCAAACTCAGGGTAAGAGTCCCCCCGGACACCCTAGCGCGAGGCAGCCCCACCCAAGGGCAGCCTGGGCCCGCCCCAGTTCTGCTCCAGAGTTCCTGGGGACCGGCAGGAGCTGCAGAGGGCCCTGATCCACCCTCAGGAACCTCCATGATTGTCCAGCCAAAGGGAGACAAGAGACTCCTACCTCTAGCCACTGGGGAGTCCAAATTCAGGGCAAGAGTCGCTCCAGAGACACCAGCGGAGGCAGCCCCACCCAAGGGCATCCTGGGCCCGCCTCAGCTCTGCTCCAGAGTTCCTGGGGACCACCAAGAGCCACAGAGGGCCCTGATCCGCCCTCAGGAACCTCCACGGTTGTCCAGCTAAAGGGAGACCAGGGACTGCTACCTCTAGCCACAGAGGAGCCCAAACTCAGGGTAAGAGTCCCGCAGAGACCCTAGCATGAGACAGCCCCGCCCAAGGGTAGCCTAGGCCCACCCCAGTTCCGCTCCAGATTTCCTATGGATCGGCAGGAGCCCCAAAGG
>PVHX01016834.1:0-41941 GCA_004024805.1 Geosciurus inauris
CTGTTTTTAAGAAAAATTACAAAGTAGTCTCTTTGAGTGTGATAATTCTGAGTCAGTTGCACACTATCATCGTTTCAGGGTAAAAGGAGTCAAAAGGTGGGTGGGTGCATTTCATCTGCAGGGGAATAGACCTTCTATTCTTTGTTTTACCCTCGGTGACTCATCCAAGCTGAATCAAAGCTGAGTAGTCGCAGTCTTCAGATAGGAGGCTGGGGAGGGAGGGCAGGGGAGCAACGGGTAGGCACCATTCCAATCGGGGCTACGTTCACGCGTTCATGCGGCAAGCGAGTATGCAAAAAAGGACTGAGAAAATAGAGCGGGAGCATGGTGGCACGTGGCGCCCTCACTCATGTCTGGATCTCAAATCTCCCACCTAGAAGAATCTCAAAAGGATCACACAAGACAGGGCTGGGAAAGGATGGGGTGCATGACCTCACCGTACCTATTTCTCTGAGTCATCATGCTCTCTGTTACTTGAGAATCGAAATCTACATTCAGGAAAGGAAGTTCCACCCTGGCCTGGCTTAGTTAGTTGGGAAGATGAAGAGAGGAGGCTTTGGTGTCAGAGTTAGGTTTGGATACCACTTCTGCCAATTCCTAGCTGTGTGACCTTAGATTGATTAATTATCCTCTCTGAAACTAGGTTTACTCATCTGCTAAAAGGGAATACTAGTGCTTATCCTGATAAGGTCCTTGTTAAGATAAAACATCATCTATGAAAAGTCTAGTACCATGCTTCTTATAATCAGTATTATGGATAGGAAAGCAGCAATAGTCATTTAATCTTACTTAGTTACATCATTGATAAAATGAAAGTAATAACATGCTTTTTTGTAAGAGGGCTACAAGCATTAGAGATAACATGGTGAGGAGTCCACATGGCACTGGGTCACAGTGGATCCTTAAGTGATGTATAGTTATAATATGTTCCTCTTAGAGGTCACTAGCAGGAAAAGTTGCAAAAGTCCCTAGAGTTAGTGCCAGGACCTGGAGGCTGGGCCAAAGTAGGAGATATCATGGATTCCCAGCTGGAAAAGGTGGGACAGGGTTGCCATTAGGGCACAGCCAAGGACCTAGCACAGGATGCCCACGCAGGACATGGCACCTGGCAAGAGACCCCTTGGAGCTGCTGCTGCTCATTCTCAGGGATGCAGCATGTCTTCCGCAGCCTTGGATTCGTGCGGTCACCCTGCTGGGTGCCAAGGCCCTGCTCATGCATACAGTCTGCCAGGCAGGGGTGAGAAGTAATGAAGCAAGCCCTGGGACTGGAGCATCTCTCAACATAGGGACCAGGTCACAGCAGGAAGCCCATGAGCACAAAAGTATTCCTTTTGGGAAAGAAGGACTTTTTGTCTTTCCCATAGTGAAAGCCGGTGGCTGCAGAGCTTCAGACATGCTGGATCGTGTAGTGGGTCACAGACCCCAGGAGCTTCCTACACTGGTGGCCTGGGGTACACCAAGGACTCTGTGCCATTTCTGGGAGGGTGATGAGCTCCATCTTCCCCAGTCCCTCTTTTCAACAGCACTTTTAGTAGCAGGCCCTGGAGACCCAGCTCATCGGGGCTCTCCCAAGAAAACCACAACCAAACCAGCTGCTGGACAAACCACAGCACCTGCCACCATACTCTAATTTACATGGCTGTTCAGCCTGAATGTCCTCTCCACCCATCCAAACCCTGCCCATATAGAAGGCCAAGCTCCAATCTCAGCCATTCTAGGAAACCCTCCAAATTCCCTCCAGCCCACAGTGACCATTCTTCAAAATATGGGGTCATACAGTCATTTTCTTCTTGGACAATTCTTAATTGCTTTGGGTGTTGGCATCTGTCTTGGTAATTTAAATTTATTTTTTCATGAATGTTTTCATTGAGCTTTCTCATTTCTCTTGGGAAACCAGTCAACAAAGCCTATCAATTGTACCTCTCAAAGATGTCTCAAATCCATCCACCACCTTCTACATTCCAGGGCCACTTTCTGGTCCAAGCCACCATTGCTGTGACAGCCTCCTCCTAAATGACTCACATCTGGTCTTACCCACTCCAATCCACCCTCCATCCTGACAAAGGGCTCTTTATAACACAAAAATCAGCTTCCAGACTCTCATTCCACTGGCCTTGTACTCCCAGAGTGCCCTGGGTCTGCCTCCAGTAGATGCTCAAGAAATAATTTTTTGAATGAAAGAAGGAAAAGAAGACTGGCTTTAAATATCCAAAGCCTTGAGAGCAGCAACCATTTCTTATGCTTCTCTGTATCTGCATTCAGTGCCTAAGTCCAGGCTGTGCATTCTAGAGGCAAAAGAAGTAATAATTCTTTCTTAGCAAAAATGCATCATTATTTTAATAGCATGCTCCTCTACTTGATGTTTCTTCAGACTGAGAAGTTTTGAGTGTCATGTTGGCAAGAATGCAGGTGACCTAGATTGGCCTCTAGAGGTACTAGTTAAGCAGGATCCCTAGCTAGACTCATGAGACCCACAGAATTCAAGCCCTCCAGGTGGCATCTGGAAGAACCCGATCAGACCACTCATTAAGGTGCAGCAGGAAAAAGCCCTGAAGGGGTCCAGGAACTCAAGTTCCAGTCCTGGATCCTTTACTACTCAGCTATGTGACTGTGGGCAAATCCCTCAGTTCATTGCATCTCTGAGTTCATTACCTCATTAAGTAAGATGTGGTAAGGGGAAGGGCTAAGCATCTCTCTACATCAACTCTGAGCTATCATTCTATGAAAGAAGCATGCTAGCATATTCCCATCAGATATGAAGAAAGACTGGGCTGTTTCCAATCCAAAAAGCAGGATACATGTATGTATCACTGCAAATGAGTTGTGTTTTAAAATAATTTCATACATATAGTTTTGAATTTTATATTGAGGTTTATATTTTTCTTTCAATAACAGGCAATTACAGGCATGCATCACTTAATAATGGAGATATGTTCTGAGAAACATGTTATACAATTTTGTTGTTTTTCAAACATCATGGAGTATATTGACACTTAAGATGGCTATGATGCCATTCGGTGATAGAATTTTACGGGACCAATGTGCAGGTGTCATAACTATATCACTATATCACTATGTCATAACTATATCATTAAACATGACTTCATGGCACATTATGGTATAGAAGTACACCAATATCCATGCTCTCTCTCTTCCCTATCAATTTGATTAGAAATTGAAATATGAACAATTGAAAAACTATATTCCCCAGGCTCCTTGCAGTGAGATGTGACCATGTGACTAAATTCTAACCCATAAGATATAAGCACAAGTGCTATGACATCCAAGAAGTCTCCCTGAAGGGAGAGACTACACCCTTTGCCCTTAGCAAACTTTCTGCTGACTGATGAGCATAAGATGTCTGAAACTGCCGGGCGCAGTGGCATACTCCTGTAATCCCAGCAGCTCGGGGAGACTGAGGCAGGAGGATTGTAAGTTCAAAGCCAGCCTCCACAACTTAGCAAGGCCCTAAGCAACTTAGTGAGACCCTGTCTCAAAACAAAATAAAAAATGGACTTGAGGTATGGCTCAAAGGTTAAAGCACCCCTGGGTTCAATACCCAGTACTCCCCCAAAAAAAGTTTTTTAAAAAGATGTCTAAAACTTGGTTAGGTAAACTGGACCTTGAGGTGATGTACTAAGAACAGAGGGGCAGCAAAGCAGAAGGAACCTGGGTTCCTAACACCTGGAGCCACACTCCTAAGCCTGGTTAGCTTCCCTTTGGGGTCCTTTGGCATGAAAGAGAAATAACTCCTTTTTAAAACTACTTTTATGTCATCAAATTTAATCCTAATTGATTAAAAAACTATTTGATTTACACAATAACCTTTGCTAGATGCTGCAGGGGATGCAAAGCTACATAGGATTTAGACAAACACTTGGGTAAGAAGTTTCTGCCTAGGGATGAGGGAAGCACCCAGAAGCTTGACAGAACCCTGTGGGCATGAGGAGGAGTTGTGGAAGGTGAGGTGAGAAATAGGAGGAAAGAAGCTTGAATATCAGGCTGATAAGGTTGACCTTTATTCTGTGACAGATGAACAGGGCAGACAAACTTCCCTAGTCACTGGACAGGTAGTGACAGAGCCAATCTCAGTTCTCCTGACATTTGGCCCAGTGCCATTGCACAAACCTGGACTGCCTTCAAGAGAATCTGGAGCAGAAAGAATAGCAATGGAGGTTTTGTACTTTGATGCAGCTGGAGAACTGCACTGCACCCCCAACTCCCCTCATACCCTCACACCTCCTCGAGAGGCTTTGGGGTATGTCAGAAGTCTAGGATCCAGACCTCCCCTTAACTCAGAGGACACTCTTTTAGCCATGCCCACAAGGCTGCCATATCCAGGGCAGGATTTTGCTACAGAGTAAGTACCAATGTGTCAGGTATGGTGCGGTCTGTCTTATACGCCTCACCTAATTTACTGCTCTCAAAAGCCTAATAATACCCCTATTTTACAAATGAAGATAAAGAAACTGAGGCCTTAAGACATGAAGCCATCTACGCAAATCCACTCAGTTGATGGCAAAGTTGAGGCACAAAGCCATGTTCATTAAACTCCAAAGACAAGTTCTTAGCACCATATTCTAACACTTTCCCAATCCCTGCCAAACCAGCCATCAATTAAGAAAGGCTTCAAGCTCAACAATTATAATACCTTAATTCCAACTGTTTCTATATCCTCCAGGGTCCAAGGACTTACTGTAGGTAAGGAACCAGGACCTCCTGCCAGGTTTCATCTGTGCACATCCCCACAGCAGCCAGGAGCCAGTGTCCTATCCTGCAATCACATCATCCCCACCCTGCCCATGACCCCACATGGGTCAGGGATCTCCTCAAGAGGGGCGGGCCCTCTAGTGCCCAACCTCCATGGCCTGAGTGCTCCCAGGGTTCTTGGCCTTGGTTGATCATGGAGCAGGGCTGTTAGAGTCCTCCAAGTTTAGGTTGTAGAGGTCACAGATTCCAACGGGCTGTTTCATGGGATCAGGGACAGTTTGTTCTTTGTGTCCTGTCTGTGGCTATCATGGTTAGAATGCATTTGTTATGATTTTAGCTGACAGTCTTTCAGGGAACAACTGGCCGTTGGAAATGAAACTTATTACCAACATTTGGAAAGCTGAGTTTCAGTTTGTCAGTCATCCAGGGTACATCTTTCCAGTGATGTGGTATGTGTTCAGTGTCCCAACATGAACTACAGCTTCCTCCAAGATTACTGTTATCACTTTCTTCTTGAATTCCCCAGCAAACATCTAAGAGGCAGCCTGCAGAGCTGAGGGCAGTGGATGGACCTCAGCCCCTCTGCATTCACCGACCAACTATGAGGGGCCAAGCACCTTGTCAGGCTTTGTCCTGGGTTATCACTAGTCCACACCATTTCTGTCTGGCACAGCCTCCCTTCCCATCGGCTAAATTTTTACTGTTCCTTTCCCAGTTCAACCCAAGTCTCTCACCCTTACAGCCTCTCCCCATATCAGGCCAAAGTCAGAATGTCACCTTATTTTATTATGACTATACATATCAGGCTTAGCCTAAACACTAGCAGTATTTTTTTAAAAATATTTTTTAGTTGTAGATGAACACAATATCTTTATTTTTATGTGGTGCTGAGGATCGAACCCAGTACTTCACACATGCAAGGCAAGCACTCTACCACTGAGCTACAATCCCAGCCAGCCAACACTAGCAGTTTTTGTGATTAGTAGAATACCTATTCCCTTGTGAACACTATAATTAATATTCCCATTCTCAGATACACCACTTAAAGCACCTGAAGATCAGACATGAAAAAGTTAAATTTGTTCCAATTTCAAAGTTTTTGAAAGCTGTAAGCAGAGTCTGTCAGATGCAGAAGCACATACAATTCTTAAAAACCCTTTCAGACACAATCGTTGATCAAAATATCTGACCAGAGCTTATCAGTATACCTTGTCGACATTCTTATAAACAGTTCTCATAGAATCTTCATAGCCCAACATCTGTCACCTATAAGTAACAGGCAGTTAAACAATTGGATCCACGTGATTACCAAAGGCTGGCTTCTTCATCAACTGCAGCAATCTCATAAAAACATGCGTTAAGTGGGTCACATACAGCAACACCTCCATTATACATCCTCCTAGCAAGAATAAGCAGTTCCTTTGGGAGCCTGTATATCACTGTCCATGTGCAAGCTGTTCTTTCATATAGGCAGCCAAGGACAGTGGCTGAAGCCAGGCTGGGCTCCAGGCCTAGTTCTACCTCTTAATAGTAATGGGATCTCTATGAAGTCATTTGCACTCTGACCTTCAGGCTTTTCATCGTCAGGTAAAATGGAAATTATAAATGCCCTACAGTGAGGTTGAAATACTGAAACGATGTATGGGAAAGCACTTTGCGGTCCACGAAGCAACTCTAGAGTAACAGCCATTATTTTTGTCACATGAGTTAATTGTCATAGCACTAGGAGGTAAAGATCATCTTCCCATCCCCCGATGTGGAGATCCAAGTAAGTAGGCACTGGACTTCAAGTCCTGAGTAAAAAGAGCAAACTCAGACTTAGTTTCTCAGCCGGGCACGGTGGCTCAAGCCTGCAATCCCAGCACTTAGGGAGGCTGAGACAGGAGAATCGCGAGTTCAAAGCCAGCCTCAGCAATGGCGAGGCGCTAAGCAACTCAGTGAGACCCTGTCTCTACATAAAACACAAAATAGGGCTGGGGATGTGGCTCAGTGGTCGAGAGCCCCTGAGTTCAATCCCCAGTAACAAAGAAAGAAAGAAAGAAAAAAAAGACTTAGTTTCTCCTGCTATATGCTCATAACACAGTTCACTTCTGTAATCTCAAAATATGTTCCCAAAATATGTGAAGATTTCTCCCCACCAGCAAGCAAGCAATTAGTTCTGCAGCCATTGGGCATCCTCTAATTCAGCTCAGTCCTGACACCATCTACCTGGTTACAAATTAAGGTTTCCTTGCCCCCTTCCTCAGGTTCAATGAATTGCCTAGACCAGCTCCCAGAACTCAGAGAAACACTATACTTAAATTTACTGGTATAAAAATATTTTAACGGATACAAATAAGCAGCCAGAAGAGATACCTAGGGCAAGGTCTGGAAGAGTCCCGAGGGCAGGAACTTCTGATCCTGTGGAGCTGGTGCTAACCTCTTGTTCACCTTCCCATAAGCTTCCACAATTTCAACTATCCAGTAGCTCCTTGAACCCTGTCCTTGTGGGTTTTTATGGAGACTTCACTGCACAGGCACAACTTAAGCATGGACAGCTGTGTCTAAATGTGATTGGACAAAAGAGGCATGGGGTCATGCTAACACAGTGAGTAGGGAAAGAGTGAGGCCTGTCTGTTCACATTCCTCACTCCTTACTCAAGGGTATGGGGCAAGACCCCTTCTGAAATGGGGGTTTTATCATCTACTATCAGACAAGACAGATAAATGCTTTATGGCCCAGCGAGGTGGCGCACGCCTATAATTCCAGTGACTAGGGAGGCTGAGGAAGAAGGATTGCAAGTTCTGAGGCAAGCCTCAGCAACTCAGCGAGACCCTGTCTCAAAAAATAAAAAGTGCTGGGGATGTAGCTCAGTGGTAGAGTGCCCCTAGGTTCAATCCCCAGTACTAGAAAAAAAAGAAGAAAGAAGAAAGAATTTGAAAGAATTGTCCAGTTACAACATAGAAAGGCAGAAGATTAAAATGTATTTTTAATTCTATGACCCACCTTAGGAAAGAAAAAATCTACTTTTTTTTTTCCAGCAGTGAAGATTGAACCCAGGAAGAGAGTTTTGATGTGGCTGAGGCAAGAACTCAAGAGACCCAGGTAAGCAATAGTCGAGCAGAAAACAGCACATGGACAGGTGGCAAGCAAGTGGGACGGCCAGACGGACATTCCTGGATGTTGTTTTGGGGACACTGGCAGTTCCTGAAGCTTCCTGAGGCCCCAACAAGCCTAAGAGACTCCTCAGTTTGGAGAGACATGAAATATGCCTTATCTGCCCTCTTCCTCAACACTACTCCTGAGGCCTTCCTCTTAGCCCCGTTCTTTCCTATTCCAAAACTTTCTCATCTCCCTCACCTCCAACTCAACGATGTCCAGCAGAGACAGAATGTGAGCCACATGAATAATTTCAAATGCACTAACACACGCATTAAACAGAGAAACAGGTGAAATAAAATATTTAACTTAATATATCCTAAATGTTATTATTTCATCATGTAATCAATGTAAGAAAATAATTGAGAAATTTTACATTCTTCATATGAAGTCTTTGAAATCTGGTACATAACAAAAGAAAAAAAGAAACCTGGTGCATATTTCATACTTAGAGTGCATCTCAATCTGGACTAGCCACATTCAAGTAATATAGGCTCGTGGCCTCTATGGAATAGTGCAGCTATAAACCAATGGTTCGATTATCTCCCCTCTGTGCCCTCAACCCATCCCTCTCCCTTCTCCACCCCACCTCAACCCAGGCCCGTGCTGTCACCTGCCCACACCCAAGCACTAGCATTCAAACTGGCTCTTGCACTTTTTTTTTTTCAATGTGCCCTTCACACTGCTGGCCACACCTCCCCTCAAAGACACCTGTGATTGCCAGTGCCTCTGCATTGCCTGTGGAATTCAAGGTTCTTCACAATCGGCCCTACCAGGTCCTACAAGCATCTCTCCCCATTCACCCACCATGTTCTGCACCTCACCTGCCATGATGACTCACTGCACCCAGCAGAGCCTTACCATGCCTTCCTCCTCCTGACCTCCCATGGTCCCTCTGCCTGCAGTGCCTGTGTCTTGATTTGTCAGAATCCTGTTTGCTTCACAATCCACTGCCCAACTGCCATCTTCTCAGGAGCTCCTTCCCCTATCTACTGATTTAAAATCAACTGGGCCTTCGAGCTTCCAAAGTCATTCCCCTGTCCTCCCTAGGCCCTCATGAAGAGACAGGAGCTCAGAGGAATTCCCTGGGAGGAAAAGAAAATAAACTCATCAATGTCCTATGAACTAAATTAAAGCAACACTGTTTAGTAAGCACAACAAATGAAATTGCTGAGAGCAGCAAAGTGAGGGAGCACTTGTTCCCTTCTGAAAGGTAAGGGGAGTTTGGAGCCGCAGCTCCATTTCTATGAGCTTGTCTGCTGTGGCCTCTCACCACAGGCCATGGGTCAGAGCAGGGCTTCCCAGGCAAAGGGGCTGCTTCCTATACCTGAAGTAGACTGAGCAGAAACCTGTGAGCCCCTTCCAGACTCACTTTGAAAGGGGACGGAGCCATCAGTGAATTTGGAGAGGCCCCCTCTCTAGAGAGGAGGGAATCCTAATGGCCAGGCAGGCTGGGAGTTCTCCCCAGACTCCTGCTCAGAGAGCTGAACAGACACCAAGCAACAAGCCCTCGCTTTCCTCTGAATTCTCTCAGAACAATTCAGTCCTCACCTGATTTGGAAGCACAAAGGGAAAATTAATAGCTAATTTATGCAAATGCTTCTCTCCTTTTGTATACTATATTTAGAGAAAGGAACTGCTTTGGCATTTAGAGATAAATTTTATGTTTGTTGCCGCTGCTGCTGCTATTATACTGCTGTTAATCATCTAAATGATGAGTGAATTGGAAACACTCAAATGTCAGTAACATCGCCAAGTAGCTTTAGGATATATTCTAGGCCCCCTGCAGTCATCAAACCTCTAAGTTTCTGGAATAATGCTTGACAAAGTGTTTTGCAACCTTCCCTCCCGAACCTCATTCCATTAGGGTCTTTCTAGTGCATTCAACTGCAAGAAACTTGGGAGAAACGAACTCATTGAGTGGTTTCAGTGAAGTTCTGCTTTTTGGGTCTCACTAACTGTTACAGACCTCTGTTTCTCTCCTACTGTGAGTCATCATACCACTGGTGCATCCCATGAGAAAGCAATATGGCTCCTAGACTTAGGGATCTGCGGGGAACACACCTCACTTCTGGCTGAACTGTTCCTGAAGTGTGCTACATAGAACTTCCACACGCATTTCCAAACCTCAACAGCTCTAGGGAATTTGGTGTTTTCTTCTGCATCCAATGAACGCTGGCATTGGATGGACTTAATTGGCCCAGTAAGAAGAAGGAATTGACCTCCTGCCCTTTTCCTGCTTTCCCTTCCAGTAACCCTCAGGGCCGCTGTCTCTGGACGTCTCCCCAAACCCCTTTCCCACATCACCACCACCCCTCTGAGAGCCCAGACTCTGTGGCAGCCACCATGCCAGGCCTCTCTCCAGCTCTCTCCTTCCTGTCTGCTCAGAAGATCTGCTATTGAGAAACTACTCTGAACTGGGAAGTAGCCATGCTCAGGCATAATACTTCCTAAAGAATTAAAATGCTGATATCCTATGGGGAAAGAAAATCAACTATGTTCCCAAAGAAACCATTTTTATTTAACAAGAACTTGAGGCTTCCAAGATGAACACACAGGGAGATGTTTGTGGCATGGGAGCTTTCCAACACCAAATTTCTGGATGGGGATGTGGATCTACTTTTTTCCCAAGTATGTAGTATTTGGAAATTCATTTGGCCCCTCCAAAATCCACTTCTATGGCTGCTACGTGGCCATGAGCCTCTGACCTACACCGTGAGATAAAGTGAATGTTCTTGCAAACTGTAAAGCTCAGCACAGACCTCAATGCCCATGCCCCAGCCTCAGCCTCAGTCCCTGCCTCCTCCATCAGGGTGTCTGGACTCCCCCTCCTCTTGTGTCCTGGCTAGCTTAGCTCCAACACTCAGGAACCCTGCTGACAAGAAGGGGAAGGAGCGGAACATGCCAGTTTTCCCTTCCAATCCTCCACCCCCCCCACCTCCGTAACTCACCACAGAGATTCCAAATGTTGTTTTGTGTATGTGATTTTTCCCCTCAAGAAATCACTCCAAAATTCTGAACCCCACAGGCTTGAATTTCACTGCAGGGTTTCCGACACCGGCCATAACAGGACAACAGGAAACTGGTCCAGAGCAGTAGAAAAGGGCATGTGTGTGGAGCTTGTCTATATTGTGGATAAAATGAGGGAACATGGGGATCTTCCTTTAAAAAAAAACTGTTCAAAAATGTGTTTCTTCTGACACATTCACATATTCACAGCATCTCTCTGTGCCCTCAAAGACTGGGCAGCATGAGGACAAGCTCAGTCCCATTTTAAAATCATGCAGCACATAGAATGGGGCTATTCCTACACTGGGAGGCCAGCAAGAAGTCAGCCTTCCAGCCCCCGAGAGTGGACACTCCTACTTCTTTAAATGTAGGCATTTCTGGTCATTTACAAAGATTAATGTTTTATAAAGCCAGAAAGTCCTAGGAAGTAGTGTAGATATTCCTAGTTACCATTAGGTTCATATGTTCCTAAAATAAATTGAGCGATTCTTCTAAAAATGCTAACAAAGAAATAAAATCAAATAAAGTCAATTCGTAGGCTACTAGAACACTGTAAAGAGGGGCACCATCATCTTTATTAAGCCTCAGTCTGATGAATTAAGTAATATATCCTGTATGACAAGGTCACAGACCAACTTAAAGGGCTGCTATCTCTGTACCTGTGGGTCTCTGAACCAGACCCAGTCCTTTGAGTCCCCATTCTTGTCCCTGCTCTTCAATGGACAAGAATGACATATTAATAAAATAATATAAACAAAAACATAATTATGAGTCAAATGTAAAAGGTAACTTGATAACTGATTAAAAATTAAATGTTCATTTAAATCCAACCACCAAACATGGAAATTAAACGGTAAAAACATAAATGGAAAATGCAAATTTCAGATGAATGGAGTAAATGTTAAGTGGAAATCTATTTCAGCTGTCCATTGTTTGTTTGTTTTTTAATTAGATCTAGAGGTCCTAGAGTAATTCTAGAGTGGAAGTGACTTTGTATTGGAAAAACAAAAGTCAGAGACAAACAATAACAAAATTCTGGGATTTGTGTTTGACACAAATTAAAACCAGAAGTAGAATTGTTAATTCATTTTTTTGTGTGAAAACAACCAAGAGTGGAGAAAGAAAACATTTCCTTCTCTTCTCTACAAAAATGGAACAAAATTCTAGTTTCGAGATAAAGTAATTAAGTGAATTCCTAAGCCCAGATAACTTTCCCAGTTTGATTAGGAAAGATGTCCTAACCTATTCTTGGTGTGGATGGCTACAGGAGCAAAGACTTGCTGATCACTGTCAGTTCCATGCACAGTCCACCCTTGAACCTCCCAATTCTTGACTTCCAAGTGGCCAGAGGCAAAATTCTTTTAGATACATAAAGAAAGAGATGTGCAGCTATAGCATTTAGGTCAAATGTTGAGAACTCCTGGATAAGAGATGAGACATCACACAGCTCCTATAGTAAAAATTTGTTGGTAAAATTTTCAATTTTCAAATTTGTTGGTAAAAATTTCAACTATAAGAAAATATAGAATGTGGCTCATGTTTAAATATTACACTGGTAAATCCCAGAGATCTAGACTTTCATCAGTTTTTTTTTTTTTTTTTTCTTTATTTATTGGAACTGTCCAAAGTCATGCTAAGTACCTAAGAAAGGAACAGTGACCTGACACATTGGCTTTGAAATTCAAAAATTACAAGTAATGAAGTAGAACAGAGTTGTATAACAGAAATTGCCCTTCCTCAAGCCCATTGGCCGGGAGCACAGAATTTTGAACCTGTAAGAAACCTTACTGGGAGTCCGGGTTTCGGGTAATATTACCATCTGACAAAATGAGGCACAGGGCCACTGGGAGGGGCTGTACCACGGTTGAGCCTGAGCGCTTAAGCTCTAGCTTCAAGGTCAATATGCGCTAAACTCATCACCCTATAATCCCTGTAAATTGCTGTTTACTGCACGTCAGTCATTGAATTGTAGACTTTGACACCAGGAAATATACACTGACTTGCCCCCGGGCCACGCAGCTCGGGAGTAGGAAAGTCAGGGGCCAAGCCGAGTCTTGATAATTCAAGTCCAGGACTGCTTTCCCCACACCCACCACAGTCCCAACGACTTTGTGTACACCACTCACCATCCAAAAACAGCTCATATTTTTGGGTTTGGGCAGTCAGTAGAAGGTCTTAATCATCTGGCATTTTGAAAGAACAAACGCTTCTAACATGTAGCAGGTAGCTAGGACTGAGTCCAGCCCTACACAGAAGCCAGTGGGTGATACACAGCACCACAGAACGGCCCACATCTCTCCTGTTTGTGCTCATTGTATTTCTCCAACTCTTGCAGAATCAAGTGCCAGGGCTAATTAAACTCCTGGTTAAAGACCAAGGCACCACTAGGGGCTCAGCTGGCAAGCTGGCTGGGGAGACAGCAGAAAGCAGATTTCTCGCCATTTGACTTCCACAGATATCAGGATGAAATCAATGGAGCATCTGATATTCTCCCCATAATGCACACATATATTCATCCATCCATGTCTCCATCCACCCATTCCTTCCTTCATTCAACATTCCTATCAAATACCTTGGGACCTGGAGCATGCCAATCTCTCCCCTCAGGAGTTTGCAGTTCGCTTGAGAAGTTAAGAAATGAATTTATGAAACAAGTGAAAGTAGAGCAAGTCCTGGCAGAACAGAGGAAGAGGAGAGAGTTTGCTCAAGACAGAGCTGACGGGGAGGCCTTCATGGAGGAAGCAGAGTCTGGCTCCTGGGAGAAACCAGATGTGAAGCCTCTTTTTTAAAAAATATTTTTTTAGTTATACATAGACACAGTGTCTTTATTTTGTTTATTTATTTTTATGTGGTGCTGAGGATCGAACCCAGTGCCTCACGCATGTGAGGCAAGCGCTCTGCCACTGAGCCACATCCTCAGCCCCAGATGTGAAGCCTCTTAATCCTTCCATTCCTTAGCTGAAGAGAGAAAGATCTCAGCAACTCTGACTTCACTGTATACAAGCCCCTTTGAGTTGGATTCAGCCCAACAGACAGAAGAGTCAAATGTGTTATGAGGATGGCTTGCTATGAATGTGACTGGTGTTGCCATTCATAACATGATTTTCCAGAGTTTTGAACAATCCTCAGTAAAGTCCTGGTAAAAAATGTACCCTCTTCACTTCAGGTTGTGTTCCTGAAAAAAATCAATGCATGTTAAAACTTTAAAACTCCTCCATGTTTACATGTAAAATGAAGTTTGATACTAGACCTAACTAATTATGAACAGGGTTTTCATGGACATGAATATATAGTGGAACGTAGTCACATGGGACTATCCTGACTACTGAAACGCATCTGACATCCCTGGCACCATCCACTAAATGCCAACGTAAGCCCAACATCCATCACTGACACCAGCAGTGGAGGTGAATCAAGGCTGAAGAACAGCCAGAGAAATGGGAGGAGAAAAAAACCAAGAGAAGGTGGTGTTATAGAAGCCAAGACTAGAAGGAGTATCAAGGAGTGGTAAAAAGTGTCAAAGTTTGCAGAGAGCATGGTCCTTCAGACTGGAGAGTGTTTACTGTATTTAGCAAAGAAGCTGTCAGTGACCTAGGCAGAAACCATTAGCCAAAATAAATCTTTCCTCTTTTTCAGTTGTTTTATCTCAGGTATTTTATCACAATGATAGAAAACTGACTAACAAGGAAAAGCAAGGGAGTAGGGGGACAAGAAGATGGGTATTTTAGGAAAATTCCTCCTCATGAAAATAAGGACTGGGTAATACCTCAACAGACAAACTATTTACTGACCCAGGAGGATATAAGCATAGTTTCATTGTATCTTCTCAAGAGTGTATTTATGTGTTATGGGATGGGATTGGATAGGAAGGGGGTTGTTCAGTGGGCACAACCTGTTGATCTATGCAAAGGATAAAGGTGCTATAATCATGCATGGTTTTGTCACTGAGGTCCAAGAAGTTCCTATAGAGGGGATCTGGGCAGGACAAGTGGGATTTTTTACATACACAACAGAAAGGAATTTCAGCACATGCCAGTCAGAGAGAGACGCACACAAAGTTTATTTAGGAAAGCAGAGACATTCCAGGGAGAATGTAGGCTATCCCAGGGAAGAGACATGGGGCGGGGGGCAGTAAAATAAGAAATAAACATTCAAGAGAGAATGTAGGGCTGGGGTTGTGGCTTGGTGGTAGAGCACTTGCCTACCATGTATGAGGCACTGGGTTCGATTCCCAGCACCGCATATAAATAAATAAAATAAAGGTCCATCAACAACTAAAAAAAATTTTTTTAATATTAAAAAAAGAGGGGCTGGGGTATGGCTCAGTGGTAGAGCACTTGCCTAGCATGCGTGAGGTCCTGGGTTTGATTCTCAGCACCACATATAAATAAACAAATAAATAAAGGTCCATTGACAACTAAAAAATATTAAAAAAAAAAAAAAAAAGAGAGAGAGAGAGAATGTAGGCCATCTCCAGAGGAAAGTTTGGTGATCCCTTGGTGTGGGGCATTGATATTTATAGAGGGACTATTGCTAGGGGCTGGACTAGAGGTGGAGCCAAGGCAGAGGTACACAACTTCATTCCAGTTTTCCCAGTGCTTGCATCTTGCCCTCATGTTACATTTCCAGGCAAGGGCATGGGCCAAGGATGTGGGCCAAGGGTGCAGTCTAAGGACATGGACTGGGTTGCTCAGCAATGCTTGTTTTGTATTTTAAAGGTTCATGGGCACTTCCCGCTTTCCAAGGGCTCTTGGGCACTTCTCTTTTAAGACTCAGTCTATCTTTGCTTTTCTATATCCCCAAATTCCTGTCACCTCTCCCCCAACCCCCACAGACTTGTGATCCCTGATTTTTAAGGATCAATGGAAGGCAAAGATCCATCTTCTATGGCTGCTTCAAGCCAGCAAGGAATGATGACCCTGCTTAGCCAGGGATCCAAAGTCTCTGCCTGCCTGGTCTAATGCAGACAGAGAAGAGACTGGCCCCAGTTGTTGGGCAGGGTTGGAATCCTCGCATTGCCATCATCTTTTTTTTTTTTTTCTTTTTTCATTTTTTGGTACTGGGGATTGAACTCAGGGGCATTCGAGCACTGTGCCACATCCCCAGCCCTATTTTGTGTTTTATGTAGAGACAGGGTCTCATTGAGTTGCTTAGCACCTCGCCGTTGCTGAGGCTGGGTTTGAGCTCATGGTTCTCCTGTCTCAGCCTCCCTAAGTGCTGGGATTACAGGCTTGAGCCACCGCGCCCGGCTGCATTGCCATCATCTTAACCATGGAACTGGTTGCAATCTGGAAGATATAAATTTTAGTAGGAGATTAAGAAGTACAGTAGCCAAATGTCCTAATAGTGGTAACAGCCAAGTGAGGCTAGGCAAGTCGGCTTAAATAGTTTCATTTATCTGTACACATCTCAAGTTCTGGATTTTTTTTTTCAAAAGCATGTCTGTTAGATCAGACTTAAATTAACTCAGGACAAACATAATTTTAGGCAAGTCTCTTACGATAGTTATTATTAGAAGCTCATGCGTAACACCCCTTTCTCCATAGCCTCTTGGCTTTACTTCCTCTCAGTGAGGCTGACACAGTGCACATCTCAAGTCACATTTTAAAGGATCATTGACTTTCACTTTTAAATGTCTATGTGTGGTTGCTTTTTGACTTTTTTTTTAACTTTAAGACTTTGCATATAATAGTGCTTCAGTGATACCATTGTAAAACATTTCCATTCCTTTGGGTTTCACCTATGATGGTTTTGCATCAGTCACTGCAAGTAGATTGAGCAAGTTTTTTTTTTTTTCAAACATGCATTCAACTAAATAGAATTCAGAATAGATTAATACTTCCTCTTTATCATTACAATTAGCTAAAAAATTACCAAACTATTCACAAAGCAGGATTTGATTTAAGGCCAACCCACAGTTAGTTGAAGACTAACAGTGCAGCAAATTGCTAGACCAGTTTAGATAAGTGTGGAAGAACATTAAGAAGAAAGTCCTGGTTGGAGGCACAAGTCCTGCAGCACCAGCTGTGGAACCTCAGTGATGTGATTGCACAGCTCCATCTGCAAGCATTTATTTGCAAGGTGATCACCACTGCAGGGGCACATAACTATAGGTGGATGCTCCTGGGACCCTGTACATGCGCACAGTGACCAGATGACGGACAACAGGAGTTGGAGATTAAATAGTCAGTAGGTACCTGATGACATGGTCACTATGTTCCCAGCAACCATGTGCATAGTGACTCCATTGCCTATAGGAGAAGAGTTGGGAGCAGGGCACCAGCATGCTGCTGGGCTGCACCCCATGGTATGGCAGATGACGCAAAGGGGTGCTGCGTACAATGGCTGTGTGTGGTTAGTGCCTTGCTGTGGTACAGGTTCTGCTGGGGGTTGGCACTTCACACAGGGTATGTAGCAGTCCGGTAGTGGGTGGGGGACCAGGACACTTAGTAAGGTATTCCAAGAGCGTGACCTTTTTAGAAGGTAGGATTCGCTCCAGCACACACGTTACTATAGGCAGGAGCTGCAGCTGAGTAGACCCTGGAAAAACCAGTTCACTTCTACTTGAGGCAGCACTTGGTCTTTGATTTTTCTTCTACTCTTATATTTGTAGATTTGTCTTTGGTTGTTCTGCCCTGCTGGGTGTTCAAGACCAAATAAGTGACTCCTACTTTGGCCCCAAATTAACCTCACTCCCTTCCACCGTTAGGTCAGCAGAGACTCCTCAGGGGTCACTTTTGGGAACTTGTGAGAAGCCTCTTGTCTCCTTTAGCCTTCTCCCCCACAAGTTTTACCACCTCCCAGGATGGGTCATTGTCTCCCTGACTACATGTGGTTTCCTTGGAAGCTTTAGGAACAATTTTAATGTTTTTGTCACATTTGATTTTTAGCACTACTAGTAATTGACTTCTTTGTAAATTGTTTTCTTATCTTTACATAACAAATCTCTCAGTCCTTTAAACTTTAGGTTTCATTTTGTTGGGTATTAATAGAGTAATTCTTCCTGTTTTGTTACTTGCATTTACCTGGTATCTATGTCTGTTACTCTTTTTATTTTCAACTTTTATTTATCTGTTTTGTTTAGATGTGTTTCTTTCTTGTATATAGCATATAACTGTTTTTGATTTTTATTTTTCAATCAATCTGATATAGTCACTCTTTTAAGGAAGAATTCTGTTTATTCACATTTAATATAGCAAACAATATACTTTTTTCTATTTCTTAATGTTTATTATTCATTTGTTGCCACCACTCCCATGTTCTTTGTGCTAGTTAGCTCAAATTCCTATTCTTTTCTTTCTCTTGTTAGAGAGCTTAATTCTGTTTTTCAGTCCTATTAGCTGCCTCTTTCTCTTTGTCACTCATAGTCAAACTCAAAGGATTCATTCATTATCCTATGAAGATAAGAATCCAACTGGTCAGGCATGGTGGAGCACCTCCTGGCTACTCTGGAGGCTGAGGCAGGAGGATAGCAAGTTTGAGGGCAGCCTCAGCAACTTAGCAAAACTCTATCTCAAAATAAAGAGGGCTGGGAATGTAGCTCAGTGGTATAGCACTCTTGGATTCAATCTCCGTTACCAAAAAATAAAATAAAAAATCCAACTATTACCCCAATTCTCTCTTTCTCTACTGCTTTCTCCTCTACCTGCCCGCCCCACCCACCAAGATGAAACTTTTAGAGTACTTCCACTTCCCACTCTCACACACCAACATGAGACCTATGGAAACTTCTATTTCCCCTCTTTCTCGTTAGTACCTTTAGTTCCAGGCTATTGTTAACATTTCCCCTGAAATATCTCTCTTCCATTTTCAGGATTTAGTTCACACATTCCTAAAAGGTTTATTATTATCAATCTGAATTTAAGTAATGATGTATTGTAAGGATCCTCACCATGGGTGGGTTTTTTATTTCTTTGTTTGGTTTGGCTTTTTCCTCTCTCTTTCCTTCATCCTCCATCCTGAAGCCTCAAAGCTGATTCACCCGTTGTTTGGCCAGATCTTGCCTTAACATTTGTTTTTCTCTGATGCAAGATGTGGATGCCATGCCCTTTGAATGCTTGCATATCCTCAGATATCCTTCCTTTGCCCTGATAGAAATGAGGTCTTTTTTTTTAATAATTATTTTTTAGTTGTAGGTAGACAGGATATCTTTATTTTACTTTTATGTGGTGCTGAGGATCGAACCCAGTGCCTCATGCGTGCTAAGCGAGCACGCTACCACTGTGCCATAGCCCCAGCCACTGAAATGAGGTCTTGCTACAGCATTCTCCATGTATAGAAATCTTCACACAATTTGCCTCAATGTTCTCTGCTTCGGATGTTACAGAAGAGAAAGTTGAAGCCTCATGATTCTTTTCCCTCCATAGGCAATTTGCACCTTCTTTCTAGAAGACTGTAAGATTTTCTTTTTATCCTTAGACTTTAGGAATTTTCCAAGTTGTGAATCATTTGTCCTGCCCAGAACTTGCCAAATCCTTCTAGTCAGCAGCCAGGCCTTCTTTAACCTGAGAAATTTATTTCCTATTTCTTTTTTTCTTTTTTTATTTTTTAGTTGTAGGTGGACAGAATATCTTTATTTTATTTTTATGTGGTGCTGAGGATTGAACCCAGTGCCTCATGCATGCTAGGCGAGCACGCTACCACTGTGCCATAACCCCAGCCCCTATTTCCTATTTCTTAATACTTCTTTTTCCTTCATCTGCTGAATTTGTCTGCATAACTTGTCTTTCAGTTCTAGAAAATCTGTACTGGTCAAGAACCTGTATACCTTACTGGTATTAATTTTAGACTTCACACTGTTCTGAAGTGCCTTGGTTTCGAGCAAGCCTCATCTAAGGCTGGACTGACTGGTAGGTAGGATGATAATATTTTCTTTTGCCTTCCCACTAGCCTCAGTGCCAGCAGCTGGACTACCTTGAGAGGGGTACAGATCCACAAATGGTGGTTATTAGTCTCCCTATCAAGGCTTAAGGAAAGAGACTAATTCTCCTATTTTCTCCCATCTCCAGGCCTCAACACACCCTTTCATCTAGTTAGGTTCCTTTTCCAGGATAGCCAGCAGTGCCCAGACACTCGTATCCTCTAATGATCACAGAATCAAGGGCAGTTCAGAGACAGGCATTCATTCACACAGTCTAAGAAAGTACAGCAAGTTTTATTCAAGAAATCATCTCAGTCCAGAATTCATTGTTTGACCCAAGATTTCCCTGCCTGGGGCCACCCCCCAGTGCCTGGCTTGAGTCTCTGGGCTTTGCAGATGAGTTGCCATCTTCTCCAGGCTTCATAGTATCAGGAGTCCCTGTTGGTCTCTCTCACCCAACCTCTAGACAGATGAAGCTTATCTAATCTCACTTACCAATCTGGCTTCTGAACTCAGGGAGGACAGGTCTTAGCTTACAGGTCCCAAATTGTCCTTTCTTTTGGGAGCCACATTCATCTCTGAGCTACAGAAATGATGGTTTCTCTACCCGGTCTCCAGGAAATCGTGCTCTCTCAACAGCTTCCATAAAATCCTAGACCAGAGCCTGGTTTCCTCCCTCACCTGGCTTACACATTCTAGCATTGAGGGCTAATCCTGCTTTGTGTTTAAGCCTTGGAGCCCAGTGCCACTCTGAGTCCTTTTCAACTTCATCAATTTGGGTCCTTTCCCTGCCCCCATTCTTCCACCTCCGGTCCATTGTCTCATGCATTTCCAATTGGGCCAAACTTTGGGTCAAGAAGCTTCTTACTTCCTGAACAGGGGTATGGGTGAATGTTAATGAGCTTTCCACACCTTGACCTTGGGCAGTCACCTAATGAGATTTGGTTTCCACATCTGTAAAAGGGCAGGTTCTAGGACCTGCCCTTGGGGCTGGGAATGTAGCTTAGTGGTAAAGTGTGCACTTGGTATGTGTGAGGCCTAGGTTCAATCCCCTGCACCACATTTTAAGAAAATAAAATAAAGAAGGCTTGCCCTGCCCACTTCACAGGCTTATTATGGAACTCTAGTGACATAAGACAGCACTTTGAAAACTGAGGTGCACCACACATGCAAGGCTTTGTTTGATCCTTTCAAAAAAAACCAGGGGTTCAAGTTTCGTAAATGGGGCTTTGCAGTATTAACTTACTTCCGTGGACTAAGCAGTTTCAAATTTATGAGTGATTCTCATGATCTCACAGAATCCACTCCTGGAGCTTCTCTTCATACTTTAATGGTTTCTAAAGACAATCCCTTTTTTATTCACTGAAAGGCCATACTCCAGATAAAAAGTAAAAGGTGTCTCTCCAGTCCGACATGGTATTGATTTAAGTTTACTAATGGTGAAATTGGCAGACTTGTATCGAACACTAATCAGGTAGTTGACCTGATAGGTAGGGAAATGTGCCCCAGATTCCCCTTCAGTCACTTGCTGCTCCACTGCAGGGTTGAGGTTAGGACACGTCTCAGCTACAGAGAGCCACCCTCTGGTCACACCCTCTGGGGCAGCCCACATCTGCCCTATGACCAAGGAGACAGGAGCAAAGCCCAGTCATTCTGGCCTGACACCTCTGATGGATAATACACCATCCAGAACTCCCCAGTGGCTTGGCTAAGGCTTTGCAGGGCTACATCAAGTTGGACTTCTCTGCCCAACCCTGTTCCCCAACCCTTGACGGCCCCTGCCTTCACAGGTGCTGTCCCTAAGAAACATCTTGCATATCAAATTCCATCTCAGCATCTACTTCCAGAGAAGCCAGTCTGTACAATTGGCTAAAATGCTCCAGAAGGGCAGGATGGGGTGGGGAGGGTATGTCTGTTGCAAAGAAATATAGAATGGAATGGGGGGCATCTGAAATGATCCTACTGCTGCAATCAAAGACAGCTCTGCATCTGATGATGAATGGGTGATTCAAAAGTCAAAGATACTGAAACTATGATAGGCAGAAATCTGTCATTACTTGCCCAATTTAGATTAAGATCTCACAAATGAAACAGTATCACCTATTTTTGTTCTCAACCTTAAAGGTACCCTGATTTAATGTTGTCACTTTGAGCCACCAAAAGTGGATTCCTAAGAAAATGCAGACATACTGGGGACTAACACAAACCTCAGCTAGCATCAAGATTAGCCAAGTAATCTAAAGGTTGGTTCCAGGTCTTTCAAGTATCTTTCTATTTGCAGATAAGAGAGAAAGTGGCATTTGCTAGAACTCAACATTCTCTTGCTCCATTTGGAAAGGTGGGTTTAAAGGCTGAGGTTAACCCTGATGAAAGAAAGAGCTATGCATAATTTCTCTAGTAACTAGTAACTGGTAATAAAAGGCAATCTTTTAAAATGAAAATCTGTCATCCATCCACCTAGTCCTCCTCTTTGTGGTGTTATACTTAAAACTCCTCATCGGCTCCCCATTGCTTTTACAATAAGAACCCCAACCCTACAGGTCCCACCCACAGATTCTGGCCCCTGGCCTGGCCCCAACCTCCCTTAACTGCCTTCTCACTCCTGATGCTATCCGTGCTGCAGCCTCCTTGCCCTTCAAGAAATAACAAGAGTACAGGAAATAACATCTGTACCTCCATCCCTGGGGCTATGAACATGCCGTTCTCTCTGAGACTCTTTGCAGTCCTGTCCTGACCCTCACCTTGTCAGCAATTACCCTTCTTCAGATTCCTGCTCAGGCTTCATTACCTCAGGCAAGCCCCTGTTGATCCTATACCCTTAGGTTTCTCAGTGATAGGATCTTACAGAATCCTCTTGCCTCCTCTGATAACGTGTCTGTGACTACTGGGTTAATCTCTGTCTCCCCACTTGAATGACAGGCTGCAGGAAGGCAGGAATGAGGTCCTGTTTCTGTCTCCATTTTATTTGTAGCTCCCTGCACAGTTCCTGGCAGATAGTAGGCACCCAAATACCACTTGTTGAATAAATGGATAAATGAATAGGGGAAAATAGAAGATGAAGAAAAAGAAAGAGCATTAATGACTTTGGTTGGGTGGTTTGAAGCTGTTTTTTGTTTGATTGATTGGCTTTTTGTGGTACTGGGAATTGGAGCCAGGGGCACTTTGCCACTGAACTATATCAAGTCACTGAGATTATAGGCATGCACCACCACACCTGATTGGTTTGAAGTTTCTTAGGTTTAGAATGTAGTGATGGGGAGTTAAACCAGAAAAGGTGAAAAGGTGAAAGGTGTACATGGTAGCAACTTTTAAAGAGACTTTCTTCCTGATCACTGGCAGGGATGAAGGCTGGGGGTGGGCAAACAGCAGAACACGTCAGGAGTCACAACATAGCTGCTACCCTCAAGACAGAAGATCAAAATACCCAAGTGCCAGGCCTTAGAGTAAATGAAAATTATTCACTTCTCAATCAGGAGAAGATGCTGTGGAATTAAAATTGGAGTATATTCTTGAATTGGATTTGATTCTCCAGAGCCCTAAAGTTAACTAGCTGGAATCATTTTTTAGTGACCATTCTATTTAACCTTTGGAAATAAAGTATCTGCCTTTTAATGGAAAAAAAAAATGTTTCTCATTGTAAAGAGAGCACACAGTGTTCCTTGGCTTCTTCAGTGTCCAGAAAAGGGAATTCAGATATCTTCTTGTGCCCCTACTGTATCTTGAATCTTCCATATCAACAAAGAGATCAGATTGATAGCTACCTTTTTAAAAAATAATAATAATAAGTAGAAAGTACCAACCCATCCTGAGAAGTACCAGGTAGGCATACTATGGAGACATGTCTGCTTCTTAAGAAGTCTCGAGAGGCTTAGGCATCCACAGATTGAAGGACCCCACAGAACTAATCTCAAAGCCACGCTACTCAGGCAAAAACTCAAGTTTGCCATGCATTCAAAAGTTATGTTGCTCAAGAGCATCAACAAGGTGTGATTACCAACTAGTTGATTAATCAACTATTCCTACTTGGCACAAGTTCCTGCTATGAGGGGCGCAATGAAGGAAGGTCCCTGCCTTAAGCACACTAGAACCCCAAATGAGAACGAAGATGTTGGTCAGCAGCACAACGCAGTGTTAGTGTCCATGAGCTCATAGAGCCTGGAGGCAAAAATAGTATCTATGAATGCTATATGCCAAGTGCTTTACAAGCATTTTCTCATTAAATCTGCACAAATAATGGTCTCTTTAGAGAAGTTGAGTAAGTTACCTACAGTCACATAGTTAAAAAGTAGTTTCCCAAGAGTGATCTATAAAATGATAAATTGCAAAACCTAAAGGTCAGTTAAAAATAAAATGTTATTGAAGAGGAAAAAGCAGCAGCAAGTTCAGTTCTACTTGATTCTAAAGATCATGCTCTTGACCACTGAGTTCCTGGGGCTTTCAGAGTCCAAAGAGAGGTAGTGCCTGGCAAGGCAAGGCTCAGCAAGGAAGAGGCAACACCATGATAGGCCAGTGGAAGAAAGTGGATGTGTGGCACTGTAGTGGGAAGAGGGTCTTAGAAGAAGGGAAAGGAGCAAGAGCACAGAGCAAGGCAGCTGCTTGGAGACACTGGGGTTAGGGGTGGGCAAAGATATCTGCCTTCCAGGCAATATCAACATGCCCACCCTTCTTCCTTGTCCTGCACAAAAATAGCTAGAATGGGATCTGAAAGAGGGTGGTATGGGAGAGATCCTTTGCCCGTCTTCTGCCCCACTCAAGCTTCCAGTGCAATATTCCAGGTGCCCCACATAGCCAGCCCCCTACTAAGTGAGCATGCCACAAGCCTTTTGAGCCCTCTGTGCCAAGAGGGGCTGCTTCTTGACTTGAGGTTGTCTAATGGAGCCTAGCTGGTTCCAAGTGTGCCTCACTTCCACTCTGTCTACTAGCTCTGGGCCCTAAACTGGCACAGGGGGGCATATTTTAGGCTACCACTCACTTTCTCAACCACGGGAAAGGCAGCCTTACAAGGAAGGTGGGGGCTGGTTCTGTGGCATAGAATTGTTCAGTTCTTAAGTTCCACCACTACCGCATATGCACTGTTCTACAAAGAAATGCTTTTATTGCAAATCATTCATTCATTCATTCAAAGGTAATTATCAATGTGCATTTTGAGTCAGGGACTGTGCTATGTGATGGGCACCAGAGGATCAAACAAGATGTGTCACCTAACCTCAGAAGACTTATGTTTTGTTGTTGATGGTGGGTATTGGTGATAGATGGGCAACAGTAATGTTAATTAATGTTAGGGTGAAGAGAAGCCCAGAGGGACCATTGTGTTCCAACTGCTCACACTGCCTGCCTCATTTACTCCTGCATCTCAGAATCCCATCACAGTGTCCAATACACTGTAAGCGCTCAGTAAGTATTTACTGAATTAAAGGAAGAACTTACTGATGCTGAGCCCCAACTCTGCCTCTCAGTGGTGGCTTCTTGCCATCTGCCCTAATTGTGACATGGATCAGAAAAGAAAAACGATACGCAATAATTCTTCAAATAGGTTTCAGTATGTTAGAATTGGGAGGAACTGAACAAAGTTGTCTACATGGCTGCCTTCCTTGCCCAGCCACCATGTCCCCTTATCAAGGAACTTTCCTAATTCTACCATATCCTAGATGCTCTTTAGAAGACTTTCTTAGAGAATACTCAAGTTGGCTAATGTTCTTATTAAAATTTGGGAATCCAGACCCTAACATAGAGTTCTGCTTAAGATGTAACTTCGATATCCTTATTGTTACTGGGAGGCTCTACTTTGACTTGCTGGAGAGGCGGCAAGAAATCTAATGTCAGCCAGGTTTTCTCTGCTGTGTCACAAAGCCTACCAGCTCCTGGTGTGCAAATCTTTGAGGTATAAATGGTTATAGAGCTCCATTGCTAAGTCGAAAGATGCTCACCCCCGCCCCCACCCCATCATCTTGCTGTTCTCCCTCTAGCATTGGCTGAAACAACTGTGGCCCACTTGCTAGAAGTCCGTTTCCCATGACTATGCCAGGTGGCTTGATGGCCCAGCAGCCACCTCCTTCTTGGGTTATCTACTGTGAAAATAGCAATCTCAGCTTCTGGCTGGGTCTTTGCATATGACCAGGGCCTCCTGCAGTCCCTGAGGCCCCAGGAAAGCATTGCTGTTCTGGAAGAAGCTGAGAAAAATTGTGACTAGGTCTTTTGAGGAGGCTCAGAAATGACTCAGAAGGACAGTGGCCCTTGGGGCAGGACAGGTAACTGAGCTGACAAGAAAATGAACGTGTCTTGAAAAGGTAATAAGCATGGAACCACCACAAAGCTAAGGACAGTCCCAACCTGGACCAGAAAGAATTTCAGTATGGTCTCGGGACATGCCCAACAGCCCCACCCCACCTCCACCCCACCCTACACCTCCCCTCGGTGATGGAAACAGATCTCCTGATGCTTCAGTTTTTTCCTCATGGCTCTGCTGCCTCCCAGGTATGGGTCTTGTGGGAAAATTCTTGGCTTGTCAAATCTTGGAAATCTCCCTTTGGGATAAGTCCTGCTTGCCAGGCAGGTCTGGGCTTCCTCGTTCTGATAGTGGCCTTTTTAACCCTCTAATACCAACTATCTCCCTGTCCTTAACTATGCCCTTCCTGGGAAAGATCTCTTAGGCTCTACGGTTGTTACATGAGACCCCATATCCTTGGGGAGGGCTGATAGGCAGCCTGGTGCTGGGCCCAGCAGTAAACCTCCCAGGGACAGTGGGCTTCTGCCTTGGCATCTGGGCATGCTGATCATTTCATCCAAAGAAGGCAGTGTAGGGGGAATGGGATGCAAACTAGAGACTTCTCAGGCCATAAGAATTCCTGCCCTCCCCCTCAGTCTGACCCTCGCTCTGCCTGTCTGGGTCATGACAATGCCCACTGGTTATACAGTGGGGGAAAAGGGAGAGGCCAGTTTGCTGCTGGTTTGCTTGGCCGGCCAGGCTCTGGGAATGCGAGCCCTGCCCGCCCCTCCTCCGGCGGGCTGTCTCCACTAGCTTCTCACCTCCTCGCTGCCTGCCTGTCCCTTCGGGCTGCTCCGGCGCCACCTCTACAGTCCCAAGCCCGCCTCGCCAACCCGGGCCGTAGAGCGGCGTGACTCACATCGCTGCCACCAGCCCACGGCTTGCCGGAGGCGAAGGGTATAAAGACTGCCCTGGAGAGGAGACCTAACCCTGCCCTGCCTATCCTGAGGCGCACAGACATGGCCCCAGGCGCGGAGCAAGGCCACCGGGCGTCTGGCTGGGGGCTGCGCGGCGCCCTGGCAGCGGTGGCGTTGCTCTCTGTGATCAATGCGGCAGGAACAGTGTTCGCGCTGTGCCAGTGGCGCGGGCTGAGCGCTGCGCTGCGGGAGCTGGAGGCGCAGCGCGGCCGGGAGCAGCGCGAGGACAGTGCCTTGCGTGCCTTCCTGGCCGAGTTGAGCCGCGCGCCGCGCGGTGCGCCAGCGCCACCGCCGGACCCCGCGAACACCGCGCGCAACAAGCGCAGCCATCGTGGGGAGCCAGCGCAGCACCTCCGCACAGAGAGCCAGGACATGCTGATGATGATGACTTACTCCATGGTGCCGGTAGGCGGGGGCTCGGCTCCCTGTGGCGCCCCCGCCGGGCAGGACCTCGGGAGGTGTCGGGAAAAGGGAGAGGAAGTGCTGCGGGGAGGACCTTGGGCGTGAGTGTGGCTAGGGAGATCACCTTAACCCTTTGGGGGTCAGTTTCCTCATCTGTTGAGGGAGGGATGAAGGGGCAAGTCTCTTCCACCCTTGGCATCATGTGAGCCTACCGGTGAATGAGAGGCATAGGCAGTATTTTTAAGAGTTTCCTTTCCTTCCTAACTTGCGACAGTTTTTGCCTCCTGATGTAAAGGGAGCCACAGAGGCCTCAGGGCTCTGCCTGTGCCATTCGCCTGTATCAAGGGTTCTCTGAAAGATGGAGGCGACTTTTCTGAAATAGCTCAGGTATCTTTAATAAAGGGCTACGTTCCCTGGCACAATCTAGTGGTCCAGCTTTTCGCTTGACCTCTATTTGGCCCCACGAAATGGTCTACCTAATTTAATTGTCTCCGTTTAAGTAAAATTCAGCCCTGATTTTATTGCCCTGGGACCTAGATGCTGAGAAAGTTGCTCCTGGGTCTCAAGTTATTTCAAATGGAAGAAATCAATACGGAGCAATGTTTCTTAAAAAGCATTGGCAACGTTGAGGTTTTTAATATGGGGCCTGAGGATTGCTCTTAATATGAGCTCCAGGAAGTCTATGGAACTCCAGAAACTTGCTAGTGTGTGTGATGGTACCTTACCCTTCTGGGGAAGGGCCCACTGTTCTTCATTAGATTTTCAAAGGGGCCCCATTTTGCTGTCTCTCCCTCTCCCCACTCGCCCTCAAGACTTAAGACACACTGTTCTAAACAGTCTTTAAAACAAAGCCCCCCAAATCATTTTTCCAGCCTTAAATTTCTTTGCTTTTGCTGATTTAAATTCAACAATTCTTTAACAAATATATTTAGATCATATTGCAGTACCCCATTCCACCTCAATATCCATTAGAATAGCTATCTTATTTCACTTTATAATTAGAAAGATTTCAGTTGTCACTTCAAGTAAGCCATACTTCAGAATCCTAGGTGTTTGAAAAGAAACCCACTTAAAGCATCTGCTATCATAAAAGCTGCTGAATATCTTATATGAGCTTTATGCTTTTAAAACTACAAATAATACACACTTTGAATAAATCTTTTGAGAGAGATCAAATTTTCCATTTCTGGCTTCATTTTTTTAACTCATCATTTAAAAATCTGAGCCTAAGCAAACATTTCAAAAGAGAGCTGCAAAATGAAGAAGACTCCTTAGGAGAATTTACCTTTCCTCTCTCTTGGCTTTCGACCCTGCATTTTAAGAGTTTTTTGAAACCCTCAAAGAGAGATACATGTGAGCATCAACATTTTATATCTTTAATCTTGCTTTTAAAGTGAAGACTTTGATAACCAAATTGTCACCTGTTCAATCGCTAACACAAGAAAATGGAGACTCATTTCAATGTCAACCCGAAAGGTAGATTGGATTCTAGTTGATCTAGTTGACCACCAGCTCTTCCAAGCAGAGGACAGAAACATTGCAATTGTCAAGCTGGGAAGCATTTGTAGACCAGCTCATTCCTCACCTGCAGCTTATATGTTTTGATCTTTTCCAGCCACTGAGGGACTTGCCCAGAGGCCAGGAGAAGGCAACTATCATCCTGCTGACTGTCCTCCTGAGGGTAGTTCTGGGTCACTGGCTTAGGAATCACCTAGAAGCTCATTAAAATGCAGATTCCAGGGCCCCACTCTGAGACCTATAGAATCCTTATCTCCAAAATCAGCCTTCTTAGGAAGTCCCCTGCCTCCACTCCTCACCCCACTTCCCCTCAGTGAGTTTGCTGCAGGTGGTCCAGGCAACACACTGAAAGAAACATTGCAGCACTACTACCTCAGTGCACATGAATATCTTTGAGATCTTGTTAAAATGCAAATTCTGATTCTGAAGATCTGAAGTGGGGCCTATGATTCTGCATTGCGAACAAGCTTTCACTGATACCAACGCTGCTGGTCTCAAGACCTCACTTTGAGTAGCGAGTCCTAGAGCACTGGTTGCATATTGGAATCATCTGAGAAGCCTGAAAAGCTATTGATGCCTGAATCCCACCCCTAAATATTCAGAGTGAATTGGGTTAGGGTTTAGCCTGTTAGGGTTTATGCATAGCCTGACTTCCTAAGGATCCTGGGCTGGTTAGGCTGTGTGCATTCACTGTGCTCTCAAGGCCTTTGCTTAAGCAGAGGAACTAGTTTTATTACTGAAAAGTCCTTTACTTTGTTATAGCAATATTTTCACCATTCATCTTTTCAAATTTGCTCATCTTTGCTATCTGCTTTCCTCAGAATATAGTATTATTCACATGAGAACAATTTTTTTTACAAAATCATCACTGGGCACCTCTAGTAGAGAAATTGTTAAGAGAAGGATCTAGAATATATCATGAAGGTAGGCATGCACATGTCTTTTGTTGAAGTCTACAACTTCCCATAGCCTTCTTATAGAGCACCAGAACTTAAATGACAGTGAGACCAGAGGCCCTTACCCTGAGATCCTATGTCCTTAAAGATCCTGAGGTCCTATTTTTTTTTTTTTAGTTGTCAATGGACCTTTATTTTATTTATTTATATGTGGTGCTGAGAATCGAACCCAGTGCCTCAGACAGACATGCTAGGCAAGTGCTCTATCACTGAGCCACAACCCTAGCCCGAGGTCCTATGTTCTTAAAGATCTAGGAACAAAGAAATAAGCTGTATGCAGATTAATATCAGCATTTTGAAAATCCTTCCAAAATGGTTTGTTTCTCCAAGTTAAGCCTCCTCAAGCTGACTGACACTTCGTATTTTTTGTACTTTTGGCTGAAAGTACATCCCTCAGCATGGTAATTCTGATCAACACTTTCTGACCAGAAGCTGGTTGGCAGCTTTAAATGATTTTTTTTAAAAGGCATGATAATTAATTTTTACTGAAGTACTGTTGATTTGGTACAGCCAAGCATATTAAGGCTTTAAAATGCAAGTGGATACTTTGGAGGGAAAATATTCAGAGAGGCAGTGGGTGGGGCCTGGGAAGGACTGAGCCAGGCCAGAAATGGGACCCAGGGTCTGGTAAGGGGTGAGGAAGAGGTAAAATTCAGCCCATCTCCAAGGCGTGCCGCTTCTCTTGAATCTCTCTTTCTCCCAAATCTTTATGTTTTTTCTAGCTTTTCTTCCCAGCAGCTACTCTCTTTCATCCCCTTCTTTATATCACACCTTACTGATGTTCTAGTAGTTTTATCATCCAATCTTTCTTGCCCCAAATCTAGAACATCCAAAAGGTGTTTGATAAAATCAAATTAAGCAAACATAGAAGATGTAACACACTGAGGTTGACAAATGTGTAGCTGCAATGATCACTGCCCTGGGGGACCATATATTTCTACATCCAGGACGTTCAAAATGCTGAGCACCTAACAAGAAAAGCAATCTTACTATTTTAACGTAGCTGTTGCAAATCCCAATGATTTATTCAAAGAAGGCAAATATGACTCAATAGCTATCAGACACTAAAAAGGCATTTGACAAAATTTAACACTTAGGCTTCATTTTAAAACTATGCAATATAATGAGAATTATGGATAAAATACAATTTGTATCTCTCACTCCCCAAACCAGCTTTGCACTTAACAGAGAAACTCTGGAGATGGTCCTAGTAGTCAATGTTAAGACAAGGTTGCCCACTGTCACTATTAGTATCTCAAATTGTCCTAGAAGGATTAGCCAACGCAACTAGGCAACGAAAAATGGCCTAAAAATGTTAAGAATTGAAAGTCTGACTATATTCAAACCAAGAGAAACCCAAGAGAATGTCATGATAAGCTATTTCAAACAAAAACAGAATTCAGTGGGAAACAGGATATAAAAATAGTGCAAAGAAATTAATAGACTTCTTATGCAAAAATATAACGGAAGAAAAGATATGCAAAACTTATGTATGTATCTATATCTTTATGTTTGGTATTAAGAAAGGGCTGGGGGTGGGGAGAAGAAAGAAGCCACTTCCAGAGTGGCTGGGGGACCACTCTGGAAGATCAGAAAAGATTCCAATAAATTGAAAGAAACATCTTCTGTAATAGGACATTTAGCATAATATTAATTCTCTTTATGTTAATTTATTAATCTAATATTATTCCAACATAAAAATACCAATAGTCTATCCATACACCCCTACTCCCAGGACTAGACAAGCTAATTCTGAAGTGCATGTGGAAAAATAAAGTCACTAAGCATGCATTGCAAGGAAATATCTGTAAAAGAAGAGGAATGAGCAGGATTAGCTACCAGTTGTGAAAATATAATTAAAGCCTGATTAATTAAAACAGTGTGAGACATGAATAGACAGACCAATGAGAAAAAATAGAAAGTTCATAAGTAGTCCTAAATACATATGTCAATTTAGTACCTGGCAAAGAGAGCAGCTCACATCATTGAGGAAGGATGGAGTTAAGAAGTGATATTGAGACCATACACAAGCTCTCTGGGAAAAGCAAAGGTTGGAAAACCATGGTTCTATTCTCAGAGTGTGCATCACAACAAGCTCTAAATGGATCAAAGATACACATTTTTTAAATATGAAACTAAAATTACTGAAAGAAAATATGAGCAAGTTCATTTTTAATCTTGAATTGCAAAGGTCTTCATTCAAACTAGAATTCAAAAGCCAGACACAAACAAAAAAGAAAGAAATTTGACTACATTTTAAAAACACATAAAATCCTAACAAAACTTTTACGTGGCAAACAACAACAAAAATACCACAAAGGCAAAAGTTAAATGACAAACTAGAAATAGTATTTGGAGCACATATTGTAGCTACATAAGTCTCCTAATATGTAGCTCTCCTAAAAGTTGATGCAAGAAAACCAAGAATATGAAAATCAACAGCAGAAATATGAATCAAGTATGCAAATGGAATACACATTTCCCAGGAAAAGAAATAAAAAATATCATAAACACATGGAAACATATTTTCTTAATTTAAAAATGCAAATCACAATTACCCTGAAATATAAGTTTCACTTGTCACAATGACAAAACTACAAAGGTTTTACAGTAGGCTCTACTGAGGAAGCAGAAGGGAGATAGACATACTCTTTCACTCGTGTTTGGAATGCAGAATCATACAACCCGTATGGAAAGCAATTTGGCAAAATCTAGAAAAATGACAGATGCATTTATCCTTTGCCCCAGCAATCTCACTCATGGCAATTTATCCTGCACAATTGCCTTTCTCACCTATGAATCACGTGTACATTGTCATTCATTGAAGAATATCTGTGAAAGCAAAAGACTATAAATAACCATGGCCATCAATCCAGGAGTAAATAATCTGATCTATACAACCACTACTAAGTAGCTATAAAACAAGAATAAGGAAAATTTCTATGCACCACTTAGAACAATCCCCAGGATATATTGTAAGTGAAGAAAACAAGGCAGAGAAAAATGTATATTGCATTATCTTGTGTAAGCAAGAGGAGAAAAATTAATGAACTAACAAAAGTGCATACTTATGGAGGGTAGGAATGAGTCTTTCACTGTATAGCTTTTTGTTTTGTTTTTGACTTTTGAAGCATGTGACTATGCTACTCTTCTTAATATGAGTAAAAAGGCCCATAAGCCCCAGGTTACATGGCAGCTGCTACTAGGCATGATAGGACTGTACCAACCTCAGGTTCTGTCTTTCTGTTTTTCTGTTGCTATAACAAAATGCTGGATGCTAGGTGATTTATAAAGAATAAAAGTTTATTTGGTTCATGGTTCTACAGGCTGGTAGGTCCCAAACATGACATTAGCATTTGGTACGGGTCCTATTGCTACATGATAGCACGGCAGAGGCATCACATAGTAAAACAGAGCTAGCTTGTTAGCTCAGAACCCTCTTCCTCTTCTTATAAAGCCACTAATGCCATCATGGAGGCCCCACCCTTATGACCCCATCTAACCCTAATTATCTCCCAAAGGCCCCACTTCCAAATGCTGTTAACATGTGAATTTTAGGATAAGGTTTCCAAGGTGCAAACCTTCAGAGGATGCATCCAAACCAGAGCAGGTTCATATGATCTGTCTAAAGAGGAAGTGCTCACTGGTGATTGCTACACAAGAACCAGAGCCCAGTGTGCCTGATCATAGTATTTTTGTCAAGAGAAGTAAAAAACAAAACAAAACAAAAAACCTCTAACTTTTCATGTGAGATCTCTCAACTTTTACATATTGAAAAAAACAATTTTAATTGGCCGAAACTGAGTTGGTTGAACAACATTCACATTGTTAGAGGCCCTGTTAGGATGTGCAGTCATGAGTTTGTAGCAGTCTCATCTCATAATCATGAGTTTTGAACAAAACTGGCTTTATTTACCTTGACCATGACCATGTTATTTACCAGTCAGAATCGGAAAAGTTAGTGGTAACTGTGTCACTGTTATGATTGCTATCACTGGTTGAGGTAGAAATGATACTTTTGCATTTGGTTTGGTTTGGCTTTGGTTTTGTTTCTTTTTTCTTTTGCTTTTAAAAATCAGTTCCACCTTTAGTGGAGATTTCCTGTCCCTGTGGCTTTTCAAAATCCCGTGCTCCCAATTCCAAGGGTAGTTTCCAAGGAGGGAATTCTAGCTAGGCTAAATATATTATTATCACAAACATAGGTTTTTCATGATGGCTACTATATAGTCCACTTGTGTGAATCCACAAGTTGTATTGTTCATGGGTGGTGGGGGGATCACATGGCCACACAGCTCCTGCTTGCTTGGCTTCAAAGCCAGCCTCAGCAACGGCGAGGTGCTAAGCAACTATGAGACCCTGTCTCTAAATTAAAAAACACAAAATAGGGCTGGAGATGTGGCTCAGTGGCTGAGTTCAATCCCCAGCACCAAAAAGAAAAAAAAAGGCCCAGTGACTAAGTAGGCTGAGGCAGGAGGATCACAAGTTCGAGGCCCTTAGCAACTTAGCAAAACCCTGTCTCAAAATAAAAAAATAAAGGGGCTGGGGTTATGGCGCAGTGGTAGCGTGCTCACCTAGCACGCGTGAGGCACTGAGTTCGATCCTCAGCACCACATAAAAATAAAATAAAGATATTCTGTCCACCTACAACTAAAAAAGTAATAAATACTTTAAAAATAAATAAATAAATAAATAAAATAAAAAAATAAAAAGGGCTGGGGCTACAGCTGAAAAGTAAAGCACCTGGGATACAAAAAAACAAAGTCTCTAGTCTCTTGCTAACAAAGGCAGAAGGAACAAGCCTGCCGGGCCCTTCAGGCCTCAGTGGGATGGGAGCTCTGGAGCCTGCTGAATTGTCTGGTCTCGTCTTCATCTTCACTGTCTCCCCTGCCTTTGACTCCACCTTCACTACCACCAGGTAGAGAAGAAAATGGATTTTTGTTTCGGAACCTAAAGCCACATGATCCCTAGAAAATACCTCTCTGCTCTAGGGAGGCAGCAGACCCCCACAGACTCCATCATTGAGTGGCACTGCATACTAGACCACAGACTGAGGGATCCTTGGGTGAGGGGCCATTTCTGGGAGAGTACCAGAACACTTTCTCAGATCACAGGTCCTCCTGACACCCTTGTCCCAGGATCTCTCTGTGGCAGGCCCAACCTCCCCACCACTTGGCTCTGCTCTACCTTCGGCTCTTGTGTGTCAGCCCTGAACTAGAACAACCTGGCATCCATTCTTCATTATAAGTTCCCAGTCAGCTTCTTTCCCTGGTTCTTGTCTGAAGTATGTAGTAGTGAGCACCATGGACCAGGAATCAGACAGATTCACATCCTGGTCCCTTAGGTTGGAAGCTAGGTGACTGTAGACAGTCTTTTAACTTCTCCAAGCCTCTGTTTCCTCATCAGTAAGACTTAGATAATAATACTTATAAGGTTGTTAGGAGGTTTAAAGATAATACAGGTAAAGTACAGCAGAGGTCAGGTTCTCAATAAGTGTTCTCTGTTGCTGTTATTAAAATTAGGCATTATCTGGGGTGATTAGATTTCAACATGCGAATTTTGAGGCTGCAGCCCATGGCAATCACTATTATCTGTTAGTCCTTCTTGCCCCATGCTCTCGCATCTTGTATCTGTGTTTACTGTTTCCAATTCCTTTGGGGTGCCAGGTTGTCTGTTTGTCTCTGCTTTTATCAGCTGCTGCTTTGGGATAATGTCTGAGCTCACTAAGGATTGGTATCACACCAGCCTAAATCATCTCGTCGATAACAGCGAGACAGAGTGACTCTTGATATGGTAGCAGGGCTTCTTCAGTGGTTCAGGATTTCCCAGCTCCCCACCGCCCTGTCACAGCTCATGATGAGGGGTGACACCACTGAAAGGGAGTGATCTTCACCCCTTCCTGATTGGCTTAGCTGTTGTTAACTTCCATTGATTCCTGTTGGTGGCATTCCTGAAAAAAAATATTTTTGCATGTATGCTTTCATTTGGAAAATTGAGAAAATGTAAGTGAAAAGCAAAGCAAAACAACTTCCAAGAAAGTAGAACAACTTACTTCTTAGGGGGGGTCTGTGTTCTCCAGGATGCAATTACCTACATGGGAGCTATCAGAACAATACTCAATTTGATTAAAAAAACAAAACAAAACACTTATGTTATTTTAAAAAGAGACATTCATTTTGTTTCTCTCTGTCTCTCTCTCTACATTCCTCAAACTCCCCACCATCACCAAAGAAATCCTTGGCCAAATCTAGTTGACATTCAGGCTTAATTTGCATGCATTTTATCTACAGACTAAAGGTCATGTTGTATGAAACAAGCTGAATGAAGCCTTTAGGTTGTGATTCAGCTATAAAAGGAGCATTTTTCAGCCCATCAGTTGCTTTTATGTAGATCTTTGAGTTTTAACAGCTCTATGTTTTAAATAGATATAATTTGCTTCTAGTTAACTAAAGTTCAAGACTGAATTTTCTTTACTGAAAGGTAGAGTTAAAGCAACAATGCCAGCTAAAGATCATTCAAAATGCAATTTGTGGAGTTTGTTCTTAATGCAATAATAGAGTAGTCCCATCATCTGCCACTCAGAAAAAGTATCTTGTGCTTGACAAAGTCCTGGGAACTTCGGGGGCTTTGCCTAGGATAGGTTTAAAAACTATGAAGTGCTAAACATGAGCTGTGGATAACTGTACCCTAGCTAAAATGTTGAGCTGGTGACCACAAAACAATTCTCCATTTTTTTCATTAACTCAGCAAGTGAGTGAGCTGGATCTGGAATCCTTCTCACTGGACAGCAGAAAATGGGGCTAGGGCTGTGATTCAGTGATAAAGCACATGCTCAGCATTTGTGAGGCCTTGGGTTTGAGTCTCAGCACCACAAAACCAAAAAACAAAACAAAGATAGAAAATGCCATCTCTCCCCAAAAGCAACCCTTGAAGACAAGATGTTGGTATCAAATTCTCTAAACAGGAAGATCTTTGGGGGAAAGAATCCTTTACAGTGTATTATGTGATATGTCAAGAAGAGAGGAAATCAATCCTCTTTCAGGTGACAGAGGACAGTTTCAAGGAAGAGACTGAACTTGAATGGGTGATGTTGAGATTGGGCAAAGAGGGCGAATAATTCCCTGTGCAGTTAAAACTTGAGAGGTCTAGGGACTTGAAGCAAATCAGGAAGAAGATGTCTTCTTAAACTGGAACTAAGTTGAGAATGAACCTGGTGAGCAATGGGGAACCATTGTTGACCCTTTAACAGGGAAGTTGTAAAGAATGTGGTTTTATAGAAGGACAGACTGCAGTGCGGAAGACTGAAGGCAAGAAGAAAGTTAGGAAGTTATTTCATTAATTCAGGCAAGAAATGATTCCTGTCTGGCTAAGGTGGAGGCATTGGGAATGGAGAAGCAGCCCGACTACATCCTGGAAGTATAAAGAGAGAAGACTAGATTGACCTTGGTAACTAATTGGACTTAAGGAAAAGGGCCACATGGCCCAAATCTGTTTAAAACTGAGAGGGATGGCGGTGTCTTGGACAGAGATGAGGAAACATGGAAGCAGATTGGAAGTGAGGGTGCTGACTGTGTTTTGGGACTAAATATGACATAAAAAGAGAGAAAAGAAGGAAGGAAAACCAAGACAAGAAAGAATATTCAAGGAAAGTAAAGCAGCTAACTCCCAAAGAGAACTCTGTCTTCTCTATGAGAGAAGTCTTTACAAATCTAAAAAGTGGAAGGCAGAGATTGATGCAGGAGGATCAAGTTGCCAGCCTGGGCAACTTAGCAAAAACTTTTTAAAAGGGCTGGGGAGGAGCTGGGATTGTAGCTCAGCGGTAGAGCGCTTGCCTCGCATGTGTGAGGCCCTGGGTTCGATCCTCAGCATCACATACAAAGCAATAAAATAAAGACATTGTGTCCATCTAAAATAAATAAATAAATAAAAATAAAAGGGCTGGGGATGTAGCTCAGTGGTACAGCACCCCTGGGTTCTATCCCTAGTATGGGATCCCAGACAACTGGGGCAATACAGAGATCTCTAGAAAAAATTCTAGATAGTTGTTTTGATGGTTTATGGGTCTAAAAAAATGTATTTGGATAGGGATTTAGAGAGGTTAATTACACTGAGCACAATTTGTATGTATTTTTATCCTTTACATCCAACGTGAACTTACACATTCATTCTTTCATTGATTAAATCTGCATGCTTGTTAGACCAAAGGTCCCAGCCAGCCAGTGTTCTGACACTAACACATCAACAACTATTTGATGTGTTATATCCCTAAGGACCTCATCCACATGTTTTCCGGAGTAGCCACTTGCAGATATTCCTGTGCTGAGGGAAAGGAGCTGAATAGGTTGATAAACATCTTCGCAAATGTTTTTGCTGTGCACAAAGAATGCTACAGGGCAGGGTTTGGGGATAATGGTTTCATTCTCTGTCCGTTTCCCTTAACATCAAACCAGTTGCTTAACTATGGTTTATGCACACTTTTCTGACTATTGGGTGAGGATAAGAATGCTTGGATAAAAATCAGAAATTATCTGAAGATCCTTGTTGAAGGGGACAATGTGAGCACCAAACACTGTTATCAATGGTGAGTGAAACAGTGTTCCAGAGCCCTCTTGCTTCAGAAGCTCCTTTGGAGGCCCGGGAGGTAGAAGTGATTCTCAGCTCACTTCAAAACATTCATCTCTTCCTACCCTAACTTCTGCACTTATTTGTACAACTGAAGCTTTGTGTATGTATTTGTGTGTGCGTTTCTTTGTCTCTAACTTTACCATCAGTTACCTTTTCTCTTTAAATGTATCTCATAGTTCTTTGCTATGCCTGTAGTGAAGTATTTGATGAATACCTCTTGACAGAGCCATCTACACCTCAACAAGTACCAAAAAACTCAAGTATCTGCCAGTTTCTGAATTTGGTTTCCTGCCATGTTAAAAGTTTTGGAGGTGGATCCTGGAGCATTTTCAAACTTGTTTCCTAGGAATTCATGCTACCCACCACATAGGAGATGATAGGAGGTTTTGATAAGACTGACTGAGAGACCTGTGAAAGATTCTTCATTCATTCCACACATCACCACTGATCTCCTCTCCTGTCCCAAGCACTTTTGTAGGTGCACAAGAAACAGTGTGAACAAAACATGCAAATCTCTGATGTCTTGGAGTTTATGTTTTGGGGCAGGGAAAGATCAGATTAAAAAAAAAAAGTAAATAAGTAGATTATCTACAACATTAGAAAGTGATAAGCACTATGGACAACTATAAAGCGGGGGAGGAATTAGAAGGATAGGAATTCTAAGCAGTGTGGCTAGGGAGGGCCACACTGAGAAGGTAACAGTTGAGCAAAGGCTTGAATGGGTCAGGGAGCCAGCCATGTCTGTTTCTGAGGGAAGGGTCATTTGGGCAAAACAAACAGTGAGTGCAAAGGCCCTGAGGTGGAAAGTGTCTAGCAAGCTCAAGGAACCGCAAGGAGACTGGAGTAGAGTGAGTGAAGAGGAGAGTAGTAGGAAAAAAGCTCAGAAGGATGACTGAGGGAAGGAGGAACAGGGACCAGGACCTTGAAGGCTGCTATTAGAACACTGGCTTTTATGAGAAGTCTTTGGAGGATGTGGGGCAGAGCAGTGACAAAGAATGACTCTGAAGATCATGTACAACCAGACAAATTAGAAGTTATACTCTATTTATGTATGATGTGTCAAAATGCATTCTACTATTATGTATAACTAATTAGAACAAACAAAAGAAAAAAAGAATGACTCAGATTTCTCTGTGATGAGAATAGACTGTGTGTGGGCAGGTTGGGTGGAAGTAGGGCAGGTTCCATAGCTATTGCAATAATCTAGGTGAAAGAGGATGATAGTTTAGACCAGGTCGTAGCAGTGGAGAAGATGAGAGTTGGAGAGTGTCTATGAATGCCTGAGGCCTGAGCTGACAGTTGAAATATGGGCCCTGAGGGGGAGAAAAAAGAGGAGGGAAGTCACTCCAGCATGAGTGGCTGAACAATGAAAGAATTGTCATTCATTGAGATGGCAAAAAACACAGATGGAACAACTTTGGGGAGGAGATTAAGAGTGCAGTTTTGGAACATTGACGTTTCCTTTAGACGTCCAAGTGAGGATGTCAAAGAGTTAGCTTCGTGCCTGGTTGGGGAGGGGGTCCTAGCTGACATGTTCAGGAAACTGTGGAGAAGCTGAGCATCATCTCTCGTTACCTGGACACACAGAGGCTCTAAACAAGAGTCTACCTTATCCTTGTTAAACCTAACCAGCTTGGAAAAAATAAAAGCTCTTTCATAAGCAACCAAATTAAATCATTTAACTCTACTGTGAGTCTTTTGTGCCCAGAGAGTTTGTCTTTTCTGGAAAAGCATAGGTCCTGGCTTACCAAGCGTTTGGTTATGAATAGATAGATACTTCTAAATCAGTCAAAACGTCTTAGAAAGGCCAGGCAAGGTGGTGCATGCCTATAATCCCAGCAGCTCAGGAGGCTGAGGCAGGAGGATCGTGAGTTCAAAGCCAGCCTCAGCAACTTATCAAGACCCTAAGCAACTTAGTGAGACCCTGTGTCAAAATAAAAAATATTAAGGTCTGGGGGAGTGGCTCAGTGGTTAAGTGCCTCTGGGTTCAACCAGATACCAAAAAAAAATCTTGAAAAGAGGTTTAAACAAATTATGCTGTATACATAAATGAATATATCACAGTGAATTTTGTCTTTATGTATATCTATAAGGCATTATTAAAAAACAGTAAATAAATAGAAGGAAGACCAGTGTAGTCAAGGAAGGGGAACAGGGAGGAGGAGGCGGGGAGAGAAAGAAGAAGTACTGGGGACTGAAATGGAGCAAATTATATCCCGTTCATGTATGATTATTTCAAAATGACCCCTACTATTATATAGAACCATAATGCACTAATAAAAACATCTTAAAAAGTAACCTTTTATTAACCTTGTAAAATTTAAGTCAATGTAACAAATATAATATAGGCAGCGTGGGTGCACACTGTGCGTGATAAGGAAGAACAAGAAAGGAGCACTCCAGGAATGTACAGGCTACTGGGAGGGAAGAGACAAATTCTCCAACACCTGTGACTCCAAGCAGTGGATAATAGGACCCTAAGAGAGGCATGAAGAGGGTGCAGCAGGCAATTGGGAAAGGATTCCAGAAGGAGGCAGCACTGAGCCTAGTTTTGAAGGATGGGGAGGGGATGCCCTGGGACAGACAGCAGGTGGTTGTTCTTAACCTTGAGAATGATGCAGGTAGATGCACAAATATCGGGAAACTCTTTATTCTGGCTTTATTTAAAGAAAAAGAAAAGGTTTGATCTTTACTTATTCCTTCTCCAATGCTTTTCCTTTGTGTCAATAATGAATTTCTGACCTATATAACTTTTATTTCTCTGAACTTCTTTGTATTCATTTTTTAAAAAATATTTTTTAGTTGTAGATGGACACAATGTCTTTATTTTATTTATTTATTTGTATGTGGTGCTGTGGATCGAACTCAGTGCCTCACACATGCGAGGCAAGCACACTACCACTGCGCCACAACCCCAGCCCTGTTTTCCTTTTAGAAAATTATTTTGAGTATAGAATTCTAGACTGAAAATGGTTTTCTTAGGGCTGGTGGTAGAGCACTTGCCTAGCGTGTATAGAGGCCCTGGCTTGGACTCCCAAAACTGAAAAAAAAAAAAGTTTTGTCTTTCAGGTACTTTAACTGATGTTACTCCACTGTCTTCTCATTTGCATTATTTGCATTGTTTCTTTCTTTCCTTTTCCTTTTTCTTTTTTTTTTTTTGTACTGGGGATGGAACCCAGAGGCACTTTACCACTGAACCACATCCCCAGCCCTTTTTACTTTGAGACAGAGTCTCACTAAATTGCTCAGGGACTTGCTAAATTACTAAGGCTGGCCTCAAGTTTGTAATCCTCCTGCCTTAGCCTCCTGAGTTGCTGGGATTTAATTAGGGTTGTTTTCTTTTTCTTTCCCTCCCTCCCTTCCTTCCTTCCTTCCTTCCTTCCTTTCTTTCTTTCTTTCTTTCTTTCTTTCTTTCTTTCTTTCTTTCTTTCTTTCTTTCTTTCTTTCGTTCGTTCTTTCTCTTATTCTTTCCTAATTTACAAGTGTTCTTTACTAAGGAACATTATTAACTTTTCTTGTCCTATATATTGTGTAATATTTCCC
>PVHX01016835.1:0-41933 GCA_004024805.1 Geosciurus inauris
TTGGGGATGGTGGTGGTGATATGATGTAAAGGTGGCAATGTGAGGATTCTCCTTGAACATCAGGGAGGTGGCTCCAGGCCTGAGAGGTGGATGAGGAAGGCTCTCAGGAGGAGGCAGCCTCTGTGCTGTGGCTCGGGATTTCCTGGAGGGGCTCTGTACCTCCTGTCCTGCGGTCTCCCTTACAAAACCACAGACCAGTCAGACGACACCTTTCTCCCTGTCTTGGGACTCTAATAAGTTCTAAGCCAGTGGCACCTGGTGGCAAGGGAGCCCTTTGCGCAGCCCAGAGGTTATGGGCTGGAAGCGGCCTGTGAGCCTGGTTTAATTTTCCACCGCATTAATATTAATCGGAGGCCGTTGGCTGCGGGTGCAGATGCGGGGGCGACGCACAGGAACACAGGCTACTGGCGTTCAGCGAGTTGGTGGGGTGGGGATCTGGAGGAGATCATGCAGGTCTCCCTCATGCAGACCTCAGCTTACCCCCCTGCAACCAGGAGCTGGCATCAGTGATCCAGAAGGTGCTCCCCTGCCCTGCCTGATCTGCCCTGGCATTTTTATCAGCCTGCACCCCCCGTCTAGTGCATTCCCTGGGGATGAGTAATTGTCAGAATCCAGCTTGGTCTCTGCTAGTGACAGGGTGCTCACCCCCTCCTGAGATAGCCACTGTTGCATGGCTGTGAGCTTTGGCACTGGTGACAGGAGCAGCAGCACCCTCGTGGGCTGCTGAGCCCTTGGGAAGAGCCAGCCTCGCCTGGTTGTGCAGGGACACTGAGGGAGAGGTTTGGAGTCCCATTTCACTGATAATGAAGCTGAGGCGGAGATAGTCTAGAAGCTGCCTACGATTGCCTTGGAAAAAGTGGAGCGGGACCTCTTCCTGGCTCATTCTACCTCAAAGCCCTGGGTGTGTTCCAGAGCATAACTGAGGGGCACAGACACCCAGGTGGCTGACAGGCAGGGTGAGGTCAGTCCAAGTTCCATGGAGAACGCTGTCCTCCCTGTGGGAGGCGGTGAGGAGCTGAGGACTCAGCTCCTCCTCTGTGCCAGGCACTGTACGGTGCTCTTTCATTTAAAATCCGCAACATCCCCGAGGCAGGTGCTATTATTTACATCATTATCTTGTTTTCTAGTCACCACAAGCGCGGTGTTCGTGAATTTCTTCTCTTGCAGTTCTGCAAGTCGGAGGTCTGGAAAGCTCTTGATCGGCTAAAACCAAGGTGTGGCCACGGCTGGATCCTGCTGAAGGCTCCGGGCGAGAGTCTGTTGGCTTCTTTTTTTTTCCAGCGTAGAGGCCACCGGCAACCTTGGGTGGTGGCCCCACCTCCATCTCCAAAGCCGTGTGTGCCGCATTTTCGAATCCTTCTCTAGCTCTGACCTGCTTCGCTCTCACACCTCCTCCCTGACTCTGCTGCCTCCCCATTATCCAGGATGACACCCCTGTCACACATCCTCAGCCTAATCCCACCTGCAGACTTCTCATTGCTGCATACATTATCCTAGTCACGAGTCCTGGGGATGAGGATCTGGGCATGTTGGTAGGGGCATGATTTTGTCTACCACATCCACTTTACAGGCAAGGACACCCAGGTCCAGAGACTACAGGAAAGTTGTTTAGAAATGTACAGTTTGGTGGTGGTGGGGCTGGGATTGGAACCCAGGCAGACTCCTGCCCAGTGATGGTGACACTTTCCTGGCATCTCACCACTGGTCCCAGGATAGCTGTGCTTGCAGGAGTGACTCCCCCTGAACCTGCCGGTGGGTGGAAACCAGGTGAGTGTTTCTGAATGGATACTCCCCAACTCAGATGGACTGGTGGAACCACAATTTGTTTAGAGAAATTGTGGACATAGCATTTACGGAGGCTTGGAACTAGGTGTCACAGACAGACATGCTGGTGCGCAAGTGAGACAAAATTCCCTGCCCCTGTGGAGCTCGCTTTTTGGAATTTGATGCCAGACCACAGCCAAATAAATAAGCAAACTCTAGTGAGTGGGAGGTGATGGGTCCTGGGGCGAGAGTCTGGGGAACTGACCGGCTCAGTTAGTCCCCTTAGAAGTCCCCTCACTGCCTGGCAGGGACCCCAGGCCATTGCTTCAGCTCAGCTCTCCTGAGAGGATGGCTCTCCAGACAACGGGGTCTTCTCTGACAGGGCTCGTGACCGATGCTCCCATTCCTTGCGAGAGGGCTGGAAGCCGCCATGGATATAGCTGTCACCAGCTGGTGCCAGAGAACACCGGGCTTAGCTAAGGCCACTCTTCCTGGGAAAGGGAGAAAATCGATGACATTTCCAGAGCTGCTACATACTCAGAAGCTACCTCAAAGGCTGGCACTTAATCATCTTTGACTTTGCAAATGACAAGAGAGAGACCATACAAAGTGGATGCTCTGTTGGCTAAAGATGCACTGGGTCTGACCTAAGGCAGAGGGTCTTTCTCAGAGGACCCTTGGGGAAAATCTTGGGCTTTGGAATCAAAGAGACCTGAGTTTGAACCCTGGCTCCACCGTGGGACAGAGTGTCTTCCTCAGCATTTCTGAGCCTCAGTCTTGTAGGAAGGAAAGGGGTTTGCCCCTCTCATGGGGTGAAGACAGAGTCCCACATAGAGTAGCTTATGGTCTAGTGCAGGACACAGACAAAAGCCAGGGAATGAACTCAGAAAAATGAGTGCTTTTTGGGACATAGCATGCACTGTTGGAGTCGAGGGGGATGGGAAGCTGCTTTTGAAAGGGTGATCAGGGAGATCCTTCTCATGAAGAAGCTCCAAGGTGACACTGGAAGGGTGAGAAGTAGTCAGTCATGGAATTTCGTAGAAGGAGGGCAGCATGTACCAAGGTCCTGGGGCTGGGAAGAGATGAGCTTGTTCTAGGGATGGATGAAAAGCCATGAGTGAGAGACACAGGGTACAAGATGAGGCAGAAGGAAGCAGGGGACCGTCACTCTGTGCCTTGTCACTCACTGGAAGGATTTTAGATTTTATCCTAAGTGGGATGGGCCCCACTGTAGGGTTCTAAGCAGGTGGAGTATCATGTTTGGATTCATGATTTTAAAGAGCACTCTGGCTGCTGGGTGTTGTGTGGGTGGGAGGGGGCGGGGCCAGTGGGGAGCAGGTCCTCCAGTCCAGGGGAGGGAGAAGGTGGCCGGGGACAAGTTGGAGGTGGTGGACAAAGACGGCAAGGTTCAAGCTCCAGATGCAGGCGACGATCTCGATGCAGAGTCCACGGGAACTGACCGCTCTGTGTGCACCTTTCTTTCAATAATAGGTTGGTATTAATTTTATAATATAAAAAAAGCAAGGCTGGTGGAGCTTATAATGTAATAGAAGGGGGTTGGCACAAAGGAAAACAGCAACTGCACCATCTTGCAAACAAACAGAAATGAGTAGGAGTCCCTGGAAATGAGACACAACTGGGAAGTGGCCAGCGGGGCTCTCTGGGGTGGTGGCTTTTAAACTGAGTCTTCAGGAGGAAGAAGACATTTCACAGTGAAAAGAAAATCCTTTCTGGCAAGAACAATTTGGAGTGCTCTAGGAGAGGGAAGGCAGCCCCGGGGAACGGGGGACGGGGCCTGTGGGCTGGGCACGGTGCTCAGTTTTGAGTCCAAGTGCAAGGAGAAGCCCTTCGCAGTTTTAAGCAAGGGAGCGTCACTGTTTTAGGATCCAAAGGCCCGTCTTCTGGTGATGGGTGAGAATGGAACATTCCCATCAGGGGCTCCTGGTGATTCAGGAAGGTGCAGCCAGAGCCAGGAGGAGGGGATTTGGTCTTGAGGCAGGAGTACCAGGCCCACTGAGCTTCACGGAGGAGTGGCAGACTCACCCCAGACTCCAGGGCTGCTCAGGAGAGCACACCCTTGTCACCTACAAGCCCTGCAAGCATGGGGAGGTGCCTCCAACAGGGAGGTCACGGGGCCTCTTCCGCCCTGAGCACCCGTATCCTATTTTTGCTTTCCTTGGCGGCTTTGTGGAAATGAAGAGGCTATTTGCAGTGACTAACGTTGCTAATTCTGATCAAACGATTTCAAATTCATCCTTTGCCATATTGGAGACCTGCTAGGGAGCTGAATTAAGACATCATCAGTGGCAATTTCTATGGTGGTTGGTGGAAACAAAAAAGACATTAAAATTGGTCTCCATTCAGATGGATGCTCACTGCACTGCCTCCTTTTAAAAATCCCCATGATCGATTCAATGGCGCTCCCAGAGGGGGGCCCACAACAGGCTGGCTGCTGGTCCCAGGTGCTGGACACTCGCTTGGAGGCTGGAGAGGTGCATCCCAACAGCAATGCAGATCTGCACCGCCTGCCACCTCGTTCCCCATCAGCTCAGTGGCCTTGGAGTTAAAATTAAAAAGTCCATTTCCAGGAGTTTAAGCTCAGGAAGCCAAATATTAGCAGAAGAATCAAGCATGCCCAAACCATGTGATTTTTTTTTTTTTTGCTCTATCTGTATCCATGTTCTATTTTTCACTTAATATAAAGCCAACTCATTTTAAAAATTAAATTAATATATTTTATGCAGGAAGCATTATATCATTCCTATAAATAGAAGGCAACATCACAAAGATGAAACAAATACTCAGTGTAAAAATAGATACAATGTTTTAGAAAACATAGGAGAGTTTATTTTTCACTCCTCGGGTTTGTTCTACATACGCTTTCTTATTTTCATATTACTGCATGGCAAAATGTGCATAAAAATGGGTAAGCGATTAAAATGCAATTAAATACAGATTTGCAAGTCTTTGACCATTATATAAATATTAAAAAGTGGAGAAGTGAATTGCTAATGGAAAAATAGAAGCTCACATGTAACTACAACAAGAACAAAATAAATTCAAGGTATTAGCAATGGAATTAGATTCTTGATGGATCCAGGCTTGGGCTTTCTAAGTTCAAAGAGCTCAGGGAGGGTTAGAGAGGGCTTAGGGACACCCTCACCCCGTGGAGACTTGTCCTTGGCATTAATAAGAAGGGTCGACAAGGACTAGACGGGGATGAATTCACCACGTGATTGGATGTTTTGTACCACCGGGGGCATCTCAATAACTTTGTGTACTACCCATACATTTTCCAAGCTTTGGAACACACTGGTGTGAGCTTGGAAGACAGAGTTTTTAGAATTCTCTCCCTTTCTCCCATTTTCCTCCAGGGAATTCACAATGGTCTTAAAGCCTTATTGGTCTGAGTGATCGTCCGCCTGCAGACGCCCCCTTTTCATTTCGTTTGTGGAAGTACCAACAGAGTCTTAGGATGGAATCATGGCCCGAGGAATCCTTCCTAAGCTGGAAACACTGTCAAGTTCAAGGCGCACTCGATCCACCTGCAACACGGCACACTGCGGTTCTGTTGTTCCCTGCCAATGGCCAGGCTGGCCGGGAGCTGCGGTAGGCTGCCACCATCCAATATCACAAGCGGGTGCAAATCACCACCCTGGAGAGGATCCAGGTTCAAAATCCCAAGGATGGTTTCTACTGCCCATTTTGTAAACTGGAGAAATCTGAAGTTGACCGTGATGTGTGGGGGACCATCTGCATTTAGGAAGCTCTTCCTAGAGATGCTGTGCATTTGTCTTTTATCAGAAATTTGAATTTATGAATAAATAAATAAAAAGCAGGCGGATATGTTTCAATACAGGTATGCTTTGTGAAATAAGTAAGTCAAGCTAACAAATGCACGCACCCCCCACTCTTGTTTTTTGTGCCCTAGATCTAGCAGCTCCTCTTCCTGTTGGACTGGAATTTGTGTCCTTGTACCTTTCCTCGCCATGAGATCCCTCGCGAGGGCGTGTGAGTTGCACAGCTTGGAATCTTGAGGGTCCCCGGAGATGGCTGAGAAGGTGCTGTTGCTAGGAATGCCCTCAAAAGCATGCAAAGGTTAATCCAATAATGTGAGAGAGGACGGGGAGAGAGGGGGCGGGACTTATCTATTTATTTATGACACAAAACTGTGCCTTTGGGGAGAGTGGCTTTCCTGCTCTGAGCCTCAGGTTTCTCACCTGGAGAATGGGTGAAGATGTCTTGTGGCTCCTGAGTCACCATGCCAGATCAGGCCTATGTGGCTCCCTCTGCCTAAAATGTCCTTCTGATGCTGCCGGTTACCAGTGATGAGTTCTGCTTCTCCGCATGTTGAAGTTTGAACACTAGAGAGGCACACTGAGGCAAGCATTTAAGCAGGATTTATTTAAAAAGGGGTGACAGACTCCTCCCGGGAGGGAGAAGGGGCCATAGCTGGAATCCTGGTTTCTCCAGAAGCACACATGTTTTGCCCTTTTATATGTCCTGGGCTTCCTTTGTTCTCCTGCTCTCCTCCCCTTATCTCTCTCCTTCCTGCCTATGTGACTGGGCCCAGGATGTTTGGTGGGATGGCCCAAAAGCACATGGGTAGGGGGTGGGGCCCAGGCGTAATGAACAACTCCTTGGGACAGGTTACCTCAGCAACCAGTTGGAGCAGGGGTGATCAGGGTGGAGGAAGGACTCTGGAGGCATTAGCATCTCCATACTTCCCCAAATTGGCCTTCCTGACCTGACCTGACTCAATTTACCTTTCTACACTGACTGCCTGTCTAATTCTGGCTTCCTTCCCCCCTCTAGTTTCAGGAACTCCTTACTGCTGTAAGGAAATGGGTCAACAATGTTCTGGCTTCTTTGAGCTGAGAGGGGATGACGTGAGGAGGGGGGCAAGCAGCTTGGAGTTCCCATTTAGAAGTTGGGTCGGATCAAGTCTGGTTGGAGCACAACAGGTTGTAAAGTCACCTGGGTTGGGCTCTTGTGTGATAGAGAAACAAAATGATATGAGTGCTGGAATTAATATAAATGTTGCAGCATCTAGAACATGTCAATGAATATCAGGAAGATGATAAAGTCAATAGATAATCTCTCATTAGGAAATATAAGGGCTGAGAATTTGTCTCCATAACAAGGCTAGGGAGGACAAGGCCTGTAAATATAGTATTTTTAATGTCACAGATGTCTATCCTTTTAATATGCAGTTAAGCTAGTTAATATCTGATTTTGTAAAATATCTTTTCATTGGCATGACCTCTGTTTAGTAGAAATCCCTTCATTTTGTTACTTAGGGCTAGATAATTATACTAGCAAACATTAAGTCTACCTGTGTAGGTTAGGAAGATCTGTAGGACGTAAACTGACTAAAAGCTTCTGACTCTGGCAGTGTCTCTTGATAGTTATCACACATTCCTTCCTAAGAATCTCTCCTCTGTAGCCTCCAGTCTTATTTATTCTTGGGGGCTAATACAAGTGTTACATTCAACTATTTTTTTTTTAAATGTCCAGGAACAGCTATGTTTTGGTTTAACTATTTTTGCTAGGTGTTTAAGATAAAGCAGGTCAAACTGACTTTTGTTCCTATCTATTGTTAAGAGTCACCTGAGTTCCCATGGGAGTCACTCTTGAGGAACTTGAGAGCAGCTTCTTAGCTCTGCTAGTGTCCTTTGTGCTAGGATGGGTTGAGGTCTTGCTGACCACGTGGCTTCTCTTGGAAGCATGAGGGATGTCTTCCTTCTCCAATGACCCTTCTCTTCATAGCAAGTGCACTGATTGGCTTTCTGTTCTTCAGTGGTCTCATTAATCTCTCTGATCAGGAGGTTATGTGGCCCAGAGTTGTAAAGCTCATTAGAGAAGTTCCCTTGTTCTCTGGATTCAGGCTGACTCAGAGGGCAAGAGCCAAATGCTGGTTTTCTTGGCCCTTTTAATTTAATTTTAATTTTTAAGTCTTGATGTTAAACACCCAGCAAGCCAATCTCATCAGTCTTAAAGTAAGGGTACTGGGCTTTGACTTCAATATCTATCTGTCCTATAGTAATGGCTTATTTATCTTAAATTAACCTGGGTTGTGTTCCTGAAGCAGTACCTCTGCAAAACATTAACAAACAATAGTCATAGAGTTTAAGGAAAATACAAATAAAATTAACAAGAGTAAAAACATATTTAGTTTGTGTAATAGCTATCTCGAATTTTGGCTGAGTTATACATTATATTCCCTGTTTGAGATCCTAGTAATGTTTATAACAAAATCTATCTTTTGAACACAACTTTAAATGAACTGGAATCTGGCCTCCTTCGAAGCCATTTTAACATGTAGTAAGCTGGGAGACAGCCTTATCTCAAGTAAGGCAGGGCTCCTCACAAATCTTAAAGTGTTTTAGTCTGAAGTTGATCTTTGTTTCTTAAATATCATTTTACAAAGTTTATGTGTATTGTTTCCTGAGTTCACATGAATGTTAGTTAACATAATATGATATTAAATTTAAAACATGAATTAAAGAAAGGCTGAGAGGGCTTTTAACTTTACTTTTGTGTGGAAAAGTAGTAAAATGTTTTTATGTCTCACAATATTAAATTTTAAATAAATTAGGCCCTCATTTACTTAAAAATACATTTAAACTTTACTCCAATGTAAAAAGTATCATAAAACTTTATCTTATTGATAACAGGTTTAGTTATAGGACATTAAATGATATAAATAAATCTTCCATAAAATTTGTTATCCTTTTAAGTCTAAAAACCATACAACTTTAGTTTGGAGAACAACAGCTTGATATAATGCTCTTTTAAAACTTCTACTTTAAAGACTTGTATACCTGGAAGATATGAACACATTTAATATAAAAATAAGAGTGATAGCACCATAATTACATTGATGTTGTTATATTAATCAAGTTCAGCCCTTAAAGAAAAATCTAGACTCTGTAATGTAGTACAATACTCCAAAATAATAGTTGCTGTGTAACCACAGTTGTATAAACTTGAATTTATTTGAGATTTGTTGCTCTAACGTGTAAAACTTAACAGACACCATGTTAGTAAATTAATATTTTAAGAAATCTTTGCCATTTTAACATAGATTAAACCTTTGTTTATATCAGTTTATTAACATTGACCTTAGGGGAAAACCTTAAATAGCTTTGACTGATTAAAAAAAAATATATTTTATATATATATATATATATATATATATATATATATATATATATAAAACCATTATTACATACAAACTTGAAATATGTTCTTTACTTAGGAATATTTTTATTACTTACTTAGACCTTTATTTACGTCATCATATGAAGACTTTTTTACCCACTTTTTTCCTTCTATTAAATAGTTTTCATATCTAGAACCTTCTAATTTCTCTTTTCCATCTGTCAACTCCTTCTTCGGTCCACATTCTGAAACAGTCCTTGTAAATTTCTGAATTTAGACAAATTACTCCATTTTAATGAGAAGAAATACTTTATGTTACTTACAGTACTCTAATTGAAACACTTGAAACTTTTGAGCTTTTATATATAGAAATCTTCTATAAACCTTTGTGTATAGAATTACGTCTGTTTACCATTTTATGAAAACAATGTTCAAGCATATAGAATTCCACTTGTTGGGCTTTAAACTTAGTAACCTTGTTTTTAGTGATGACAAAACAATTTTAAACCTTTTTTAAAAATTTACCATTTACGAAAATACCAAAAATGTTACCCTATGGAATTCAAAGGAGTTTAAAGTGCTTGGTGTTAGAGTTAACAGTTAGCATTTTAACTGTGAATTAATTACATGTCTAACAAACACATTTGAGTAATCCAATGTCAAATATAATTTACTTTTTTTAATTATAAAAACCAAAATATTATACAAGTGTATTTCTAATATTTCTCCTTTGTTGAAGAAAAGTCCTAGAAACAATGGATATTAGACGTTTTATAGACACGAACATTTTATTAGTTCTTTGACCACCTACAGAATTGTGAGTTAATTTTAAAGATCTTTACTTTTATTTGTTTACCCAATCCAAATTAAACCTTCTTAAGTTACATGAATTAAAGGTACTTGGATCGATATTTTTTAGATTTTTAATTTATAAGTGCACATTATGCCAATTTTGATATCATGTACATGATATATGGACATATGCATATATAGACATACAACACAAAACATAAGTGTGCACACATAACACAATAGCAAAGGCCTTGTACTTTTTTGCAGGTGAATTTCCATTGCAATGTTAGATGTTTAAAAACTCCATTGAATAAAAATAAGACTGATCAGAAAAACATTAACCTAGATGTGCAGGATTAAAATCATGAGCTCAAAAAATATATAGAACTGTAAGAAAAAGCAAGAGTCCTAGAAAAAATGACATGGCTGGTAACTATTTTAGTAACGTTCCGTACAGTTTTGGTTAAGGCTAGCCAAATGAGAGACACTTTTTTCCCCACTTTGGGTCTCCTATTGAGCCTTCAGGCTTCTTCCATTTACATTTCAATGTAAGTCCTGGCTGCGATCTGGGAGGAGCTGAGGGAAACTGCTGTTCCGAGCAGAAACCTTATGCCTAAGGCATTTTACCCCTCCACCCTTTTTCTCCTCTAGTTGGTAATCTGACAATGAAAATTATGATACCTTAGTTTTTATTACTTTTGAGAACAAAGCTACAATATTAAGCTCCTTCCTGAGATAAACGCTTGGCTGTTAAGCAGGTCCATTCTTTTGTGTGACCATTCTTAGGGCTATTCCTCCTCTCTCAGTGACAAACAGGTTAAATCTTGCTCCATAGGTAAACCGATGGCAGGGACTCAGAATAAGGCCCCTTTTTAATGTCTAAAAGGCTTCCAGTCTGCTCATAACTCAGAGGGGGAATAAACTTTTTGGTAATAGTCTGTTCAGATAGATATCCCTCCAAGAGGTCGGTCAAGGGTAAGAGGTGTGAACAGAAAGGCTGGCCTTAGTCACCAAAAGGAAATTGACCTCTTGGCTCTCTACAGAGAAGCAGGAGAAGCATACCTGGGGCTCCTGTGCTAAGAAGCCATTAGAATCAACTGAGGGCTGTTGGGTCGGTGTGGAGGAATTTGGCCTTTTTTCACCCGGAGAGCTTATTCCTCCTGGGGCCAAGACTAATGCTTCAATCTTCCTGTCTTTACATTCTTTCTTTCTCTTTTTTTTCCTGATCTCTATTATGAAAAAATGGTACTTGTAAGCTGCGGGATGTCACCTAAAGATTGACCAGGGTCATATGCCAATTTTTGTAATTTCCTCTGAATGTCTGAAGCTGACTGAATGACAAATTTATCTTTTAAAAGGGAGTGGTCCTCTATGGATTCAGGATTTAGGGTGATGTTTTTTATTCTCTCCCTGAGTCTTTCCATGAAAATAGGAGGACTTTCCTGAGGACCTTCTGTAATAATTTTTCAGGCATTTTGCTTATTATTTGGATCCCAGTTTGTTTTTGGGAATTACCTGTGTTCTAGATGGATAAGTAAGTTTGTTTCTAGTTTTTGTTTCTGGGGCATGCGCAAGAATGTATATCATCCCAAATTGTTTAGGTGCTTTAAGGTGGCCTCCTTCTCATTGGAGGCTAAAGTATGGTTAAGTAATAACTCAATATCTTTTCTGGTGAGGTCAAACACCTGGCATAACTTCTGAAACATATCATCTGGATCCTCTGAAAATCTCCCTGAATTTGTTCTCATCAGTTCTAAGTTGGGGGAATCCCCTTGATTTCTCTTCCTGAGCAGGTGATTCCTTAAGACTGCCTCCTCTCATGGCAGAGATTGAGGTTACGCCTGACAACACGTGAAAACGAGGCACTTTTCCTGATCATCTGTAATTTCCCAGTATGTAGACCAGTGGTCAATCTACAACTGTTGAGAGAGAAGCTCCCACCTGAGTGACGGGAAAGTCCTAGGGATGTCTCTCTAAACTTGAGCTTCATTATGGTCCAGAAAACCCGTCTCGCATCACCTGGCTTTGCCAAAGTTATTTCTGGCCTTCTTTGGCAAAATGCTAGGGTCCCAGTTTGAGGCCCTTGGAGGATTCAGACTTCAGGGCATTACTGCTTTCCTCCCTGCCACTGACTCCCGATTATTAAAACCCCTGAAAAAAGAAATAATGTATGTCTTTGTCTATTTGTGCCTATTTGTGGTCCTGTATACTAAAGGAATCTCCAGAGGGTAAGGGGAACATCCACTGGTTGTTGGCCTTTAATGCCCCTTTCCTGAAGTTTACGGGAGGAGTTGGTTAAAATAGAGTGCCTCCCTCTTGCAGCTTTTTAAAAAAATACATTGAGTACATCTGAGAACAGGAACAGTACTGGGGAGATTTTAAACTGGCTTGTGAAGGCTTACTATGCAAATAAAGAGAAACTGGGTGTTTTCTTACTAATCATCCCAAGTGGAAAGTCCACCAGCCCTTTTACCCATCACCATGCATCCGAGGTAGACCGGGACTAGAGACATGGTGTACTCATATCAGTTCCACTCCAGGCCTGGACAGAAAAAGTAGGAAACGGCTTCAGCAGGACCCAACATGCCTGCTCTGCACAGAACAGGTGATTGGGAACCGCCTAGGCCGGGAAAACTTTCACCCGAGTCTTGAAGAGTGGCGGCTGCACTGCTGCATTTACATAGCCAACAGGCACCCACTACCATCCTCCAGATAAACAGGAGACAGAAAGGTGCATCTCAAACAGATGTGGGGTGTGTGGAGAGGAGCTTACCTTGGTGCAGATCTCGGTGGGGACCTCCAAATGATGCCACCAGTTACCAGTGACGACTTCTGCTCCTCCACATGTTTAAGTCTGAACACTAGAGCAGCACTCCAAGGCAAGCATTGAAGCAGGGTTTATTTAAAAGGGGTGACAGACTCCTCCCAGGAGGGAGAAGGGGCCATAGCTGGAATCCTGGTGTCCCCAGAAGCACACGTGTTTTGCTTTTTATGTCCTGGGCTTCCTTTGTTCTCCTGCTCTCCTCCCCTTATCTCTGTCCTTCCTGCCTATGTGACTAGGCCCAGGATGTTTGGTGGGATGGCCAAAAAGCAAACAAATAGGGGGAAGGGCCCAGGCGTAATGAACAACTCCTTGGGACAGGTTACCTTAGCACGGGGTAGGAGCAGGGGTGATCAGGGTGGAGGAAAGCTCTGGAGGCATTAGCATCTCAATACTTCTCCAAATTGGCCTTCCTGACCCAACCTGACTCAATTTACCTGTCTACACTGCCTGCCTGTCTAATTCTGGTTTCACATCCTGCCTCGTGCTAGCCCTGCATACTGACTCAGGCACATTATGTCTTCTGGAGCCCTTTTGACCTCCCCTTTCCCTGCAGGTTGTGGCCCCTTTCCTGTGCCTCGTGCCTCAGTGCCGAGAATGCTTCTTGCTGTCTGTTCTTCATTATGCCTTGAGCTTTGCTGGGAGGGACCCGTCTCTGATTCATGCTTTTTCCTTGGAGTCCAGCAAGGCTTAGTGAGAGGTGAACACAGGTTGGGACAGGGCCCTGGGGAGATGAGACCATGTCTTCTTCCTGCTCCTGCTCTTCGGTGGCCTCCTCCCAAATACCCTCCTTGAGAATCCCACCTTTCCTGCCCAGGGAGAGGCTAGCCCACAGCAGGCTTACATGCCTCTGTCTCTCACATAGTCCCATTCCTGTGCCACCAGCATCTGCTCTGAGCCAGGAGGTGACGCTGGCAGGGAGCTCTGAGGGAGCATCAAGTCTACAGTACAACCTGCAGTAGAGGAGAATGTCCGCAGGGCCCAGGGAGGCTCTCAGTTCATGTCTGTCCCCCAGGACGTGGAAAGCACCGTGAGCGTCACACTTTTGCAGGTGCCCGCCAGCCCCCTTGATCAGTGGTGCCCTCAGCTCCAGGACTCGGTGTATTGGCGGCTAACAGTTCACAGTGGCCCAGGGAATCATCTCCAGGGAATTGTCCTGGGCTGCTAGGAGCCACCTCCCCTGGGGGGGCTGATTGACACCCTAGGTACAAAGTAGGGACCCTTGAGTCAGGTGGGGGACCCTGTGATGCAGTGAATGTTTCATGGTCAGGCCAAGGCCAGGTGACCTGAGGCCATGCCCCTGCTCGGCTCCTCCCACTACACCTCCAGCCCCCTTCTCTTAAGGGCCCTCCTTCAACACACCCAGCTGAGCTCCGCGGCAGTCCCTCTGCCTCTGCTTCTGCAGAACCTGACTGCAGGCCCAGGGTTGGCACTCGCTGGGGAGACCCAGTTGGCTTTGAGGAAATGGAAGAGGACTTCCAGGCTCATGTGAGTTCCTGAAGGGAAGAGAGACCTGCATTCTCTGCAGGCATCATGGAGAAGGAAGGAGGGGAGGCTCTCAGGCATCTGTCCCAGGACCATCTGAGTTTGAATCCTAGTTGGCAATCTTCTGGCTAGGTGTCCTTGGGCAAGGACAATTTCTGTCCCTCTGTTTCCCCATCTGTAAATGGAGATAATATTTGTGTTTTACTTATAAGGTTGTTAAGAGGATTAAATGAGATAAATCAAGAGCTTAGAGGGATATAGGGCACTTGGGGAACACTACTTTCTACTACTATTATTATTCCTATTAGCATCATGGCCATGTTGAATTGCAGCTCCAGAATGAAAATGGCCTCTTTTTTGAAAAATGACCTTCTGTTTTGAATCAACGACCTTTAGTATATTCATATTCTTTCATCTAGGAATTTCCAAACTTGGAATTTAGCCTTAGGGAATAATCTGAAATGTTGATAAGGCTTTATTTACCCACATCTCATTACATTGTTTTGCAATAGCGGGGGAGAAAAGGGAAGAAGAGTCCAACCACAGGGTGGAGTTGAATTAGGATGTGCACCATCCTAATTGGCTCCCTCCTGCCAAAGCTGTTCCAATGTTCCTGGAGGTGCCAAAACAATAGAAGTTTCTGCTAAAATGACAAATGCATTGCAGAGGACAGAGAGTGGATGGTCAGCTCAGTTTTGCAGCACAGATTGAGGACCTCTACTGTGTGGCCAGACTTCGGGCTGTGTGCTGGGGGTGGAGGCAACACCACGGTTCCCTTTCTCTTGTCCTGGTCTCCATCCCTGGAGACAGAGGGAAACGGAACACCTCCTCATCTGGAGGAGCACGGAGACATTCCTGGGGAGGCTGCCATCCCAGCAAAGCAAGAGTGAAAGACAGGCAGACATTGTAGATAGGCAATCAGGTCAGATGGAGAGAATGGAAGACAGTTTGGGTCCAGGAAGTTGAGGACCGCCCTGGAGGCATTGAATGTTAATGTCTTCAGAGTCCTTCCTCCACCTGCCCCTCCACCCTACCTGTTGCTAAGGTAACCTGTCCCAGGAATTGTCCCTCCCTACAGGGAGTTATAAAATTTGTTAATTAATGTCCCCTGGGCTGCTTCCTGCCTGGATCACTCCATTTGGCTATTCCCCCTGCCCATCAGCTTCTCATCTTTTGGCTGTCTCACCTGGGCCATCTCCTGGGCCTAGTTACTTACACAGGAAGGAGAGAGATAAGGCGGAAGAAGGCAGAAGAACAAAGAAAGTCTAGGATGTACAAAAGGGGCAGGATACCCTCACTTCTTGGGAAACCAGGATACTAGCTATGGCCCCCTTCTCCCTTCCTGGGAGAAGCCTGTGTTACTACTTTTAAATAAACCTTGCTTCATATGCTTGCCTCGACACGCTTCTCTAATGTTCAAACTTCAACACATGAGGAAGCAGAACTCGTCACCAATAACCGATAACCAGTGGCATCACCAGTGGCCGTCTCCTCGGGATCAGGGTCACCTAAAAGAAATCAGAGGAATTCTGGTAAAAAGAACCTTGAGAAATTTTATTTAAATTTTTTTGATCATCCACCTTGAGTGCCTGCACTTACCCAGTTCTACCTGGGCAGGTGTGTATGTAGGTGACTTTTGACACAGATCTTATAAGCTCTGATATTGTGATGATGCCTCCAGTTGCCTCTCAGTTCTACCCATCTCATCACCATGGTAACCCACAAGACAGAAAGGCAGGAGGGAAGGCTTTGGATCTCATCTTGCCTGGGGCTTTGCTGCATCCTTTGATATTTCCTGAGACCCAACCCCATCAGGAAGTCCACCATTGTGTGTTGAATTTCCCGCATTATCTAGGTGCTCCTCCTTTGTGGCCTCTGTGCCTGTCACAAGGAGCCATTAGACCAATAGAGGCAGAGAATATTTTCTAAAGATGGCTGCAGCAATATTTCCCATCCCAGTTGCTGTGCTAGAGCTTTACCACCTTTATCAGTAGGTGTGGTCATTGCTCTCCCTGGGAACCTGGGTGGGCCCTAGTGACCATCTTGACTGGCTGAGCTCAGTGGAAGTGTTGATATATGACTTTCAAGGCTAGGTCATAAAAAAGCCTTGTACTGGCTCTTGGAAATCAGCCACCATGCTGTGAGGAAGCCCAAGAGTGCTCTGGGAGGCCCATGTGAAGAGAGACTGGGGGCTGCAGCTGGGAGCCCTGGCAAAGGTCCCAGCTGACAGCATGGACCTGCCAGCCTTGTAATTATGGTCCAGTCTGTAATCTAACTGCCCCAGTGAGTGCTGCATGGGATAGAGTGAGCTGCTTCCACTGAGTCCTGCCTGAGTTCCCTAGCTGTGAGTAAAATGAATCATCACTTTGAGCCATGGAGTCTCAGAAGGGTGTGTGACTTGGCAAAAGATAAGCAAAACAAACGCCTATCCCAACAAGAGTATTTTGCCGTGTGGAGGGAGAATGTTCACCAGTTTTCTATCCTTCTGTGGGCACTCCGGTTTTGTTTTAAAATCAGACCTTCTGCTTCTGAGTAGTTCTCAACAGTGACATATGAACAGACTCAAAGGACGAGTCCAGATGGGAAGTGAGCAGAGGGAGGCAGCACTCGGATCTCGGTGGCCACAGAGACCTAGAGGAAGTTGGTGTTTGTGGAGTGTAAGAGGAAGGCCTAGAGAAGCAGAAGACGAGGATGGGAAGGTCTGCCAGCCATGTCCTAGAGAACCCCAGGGATGTCCCACATCAGAGGAACCCGTGGCTGGCCCCCAGTCGCGTCATAGATTCCAGTGGGACTGGTTACTAATCCTGGTCTCCCTGACCACAGCACTGGAGGCTATGCGCTAGTTTCAGTTCCAGCGTAAACTGATTTTGATGGCAGCTTCCTCCAAGGCCCTAAGGTTTTGAGAGAAGTAGGGTAGCCAGAGGGAATGGCTTTCCCGGTTGTTGGTTGTCACTCCACAGAAATTCCAGAGGCAGGTCAGTAAGGAAATAGGTTCATTTAAAGCCACCCCTGAAGAAGTTAGAGACCTTTCTGTCTCCAATCTGTCTCAGGGGCGTGGAAGGCTTTTATTTTTTTTTTATTTTTTGGTACCGGGGATGGAACTCAGGGGCACTCGACCACTGAGCGACTTCCCCAGCCCTATTTTGTGTTTTATGTAGAGACAGGGTCTCACTGAGTTGCTTAGCACCTCGCCATTGCTGAGGCTGGCTTTGAACTCGCGATCCTCCTGTCTCAGCCTCTCTAAGTGCTGGGATGACAGGCTTGCGCCACCGCACCCGGCTGTGGAAGGCTTTTATAAGAGAGAGAAGGGCCCAGTGGGACAAAAGGCAGGAAGAAGCCACGTGTAGATCTGGGCAGGCTGTGTTAATCGGAGATGCCAGCCTCGGGCCCCTCAGCCCCTGCCAGGCCAGGGGGCAGCCCTCAACATTTACTCCCAGCATGAGGAGATATGAGATGCAGAAAATCAAGTTTTCAGAAGTCGCACTTAATTTCGAAAGGCGTCTGTTTCACTAGCTCTGGGTTCCAAGGCCAGCTTCCTGTAGGTGGACCAGAGGACATTTGGCTTCTCCAGGACTCAGCTTCCTCATTTCAAGAGTGGGGGTGATGAGGCTGGCATATACCTCATAGGGTTGTTTTGCAGATTCCATGAAGCGATTAACATGAAATATTTAGCACATAGTAGAAGCTTAGTAAAAGTAGCTATGATAGCATTTGGCAGTGGGGGATGGGAGCAGGCAGGTAGGGTGGACACGGATGCACAGGCTCGGCTTAGGGAGAACCCTGTGGAATGAGACATGATTCATTCTGATCCTTCCACGAACGTGTTTTTCAGATTTTGGGACGTTTACAGTTGGGGTCGGGGCTGAACAATAGCCTTTCAAGTAGGAGACGCAATCTCGTGTCATGAGAGAGCCCCCTCCAGGAGGCTCAGTGAGCACTGTGCTGGGTTGTTTCGGGAGGCTGGCCATGATGCGGAGGTGCTAAGATGTCCCCAGGCCGTTGGGGTCTACAGGGCACTGACCCCTCTGTGCGTCGAGGTCACTCTGTTGGACACTCCTTAATGGACTTCCGCTGTCTTGGACATGGAAGGGAATTCTTTCTGCACAAAAATGGAGGGGTGATGCCCAGCTCATGCCCAGCTCATGCCTGGACCGGAGAGGACAGCCTGCTCTCGTGAGAACCGAAAACAGGATAGAAAAGCCTCCTTTAGCCCCTCAAGGGGCTCTTTTGTCGCTGAGGAATGGAGGGAGGGAGGACTGTGTGCTGGAGTGAAGGCAGCGACCAGGCCAGGGAGCTCCCGCGGGACCAGCTCCTGGCGTGACCCCACTGGGGACGCCCCGCTGTCATTTCACCCCAGTGCTTCCGAAGCTCTCCTAGGAGTCTGTGTTTCAGGATTCGCTCTTGGTGCAACGCAAGCACCCCAGGTCACACAGTTACCCAGACCTGAATCCCAGTCTGTCACTCAGGCCATGGGATCCTGGGCAAGGGACCCCAGTTTCCTTGTTTGTAAGACAACGGCTGACCCTCTGTTCCAGGACCACCACAAAGACCCCAGGAGGGGACACTGGCAGAGCATGTGGCCCGTCTCCTGCCTCTTGCTCCCTCTTCTTGCCCCCGGAGGAGAGGTGAGGCCTGGGGGTGGGGATGTGCTCGGTGGTCTCCAGGGGCTGGGTTTCACCTGCCTCTCTCCCCATTCTCCTCAGCCATCGATTGCAACAATACCTGCAATTTTTGCTTCTTAAAAAAGAATCGATACTCCATTAGCTAACACCCTTCAGAGCTGCCTAACGCAGGCTGCTGGCGGGGACTTGTGGGGCCTGCAGGGCCAGAAGGAAGCTTGGTCCTGGCCGAAGCAGCCCATCTTGGAGGCCCAGGTTACTGAGCGATCTGGAGAGCCCCAGGCTGGCAGGGATGCTTGGTCCCAGGGCTCTTCTGACGCATATCTTGCCGGCAACAAAGAAACAGCTGCAGAATAAAAACTTTGAAGGGATTCATTCATCCAGCAGCTATTGATCAGGTTTCTCCTCTGAAGGAGAGTGGGTTGGTGCAGACAGGCAGGGGCTGGGATCCTGGACTGTCCTGCCCTGCTGCGAGGCTCTTTCTGCGTGTCTGGCATGCAGAGGTGCCCAGAATGGAAGTGCATTTTGATGACTGGCCAGGCGCATCACCTCTCTGAACCTCAATTATTCATGTCCTAAATGGGCATAGCAATGGTCCCTGCCCCCAGGTCTCCTTGTCAGGACATGCTGCAAGGGATGTGCAGACCTGGCATCTCTACAAGCAGAGCCTTAACGGTGATGGGGATCTGCAATCCGCCCTGATTGGCAGCAGGGAACTATTTCCATCTGGAATTGTATCTCGTCTTTGCCTCATCGCTTCTGTGGCCAGTAATTCAAATTGTTTCTTCTCTTCCCTAATTATATCCATTTGCTTTCTCTTTTGTTACATAAGCTGAGATATTACACTCATTGGCTGTGAGGCTGAATTCTCTTCTAATTGTAAGAAAAATAGCTTTCTCCTTCTTCCATTAGTCCTAATGGAAATTAGTTGCATAAATCTCCCAGCTTTGGGGTAAATATCTCCAGGCCCGCAGCAGCTCTGGTGAACGCAAGCTTGGCCAGGAAGCTGGCGTGTGTCCCTTGGCTGGGTGGAGGCTGGCAAGTGGGTTTGGAGCTGGGTAGACTTGAGCTTAATGTGGTTACGATGTGTGACCTAGGGCAGACCCCCACCTTCCTGGTGTCAGTTTTTTTGTTTGCAAAACGGCCCAGGACCCTCACCAGGTGGTATTGTGTGACATTTCCTGCTGCTCCTAGATGTCAGCAGGTGGAGATGGAGTCTCCTGATGTGACAGCTGCTTCTCTTCCCTGCCCTGCTGTCAGGGGCTGCATTCCTGTGATGTCACCCATGGGGAGAAGGGGGCCCACTCTCCTGGCCTTTCAGATGTGTCCGTGGAGTCTGCTATAGGACTGCAGGACAGCAAGCAGCTCTGCGTCACTACTTCCCTGCCTCCTCCCATGAGGGGTTTGTATGGATCCACACAGGTGGATCCATGGTGGTTTCTGGATTGGACTCTTGTCTATGGCTTCCTCTCTCACTCTCCCTGGACCGTGGGGTCACTCCATGTGCATCTTTCTTCATACCATGCGATCATCCCGGAAGAGAAGCCAGACCTTCAAGGACACGCCCAAGGCAGGCTCTGTGGAGGCTCCTGATGAGACACAGAAAGGAGAGATGGCTCCATTGTAGCGCTGAGTGGCGGAGGGCGGGCGACAGCACTGCAGGTGACAGCCTCATTCCCACCCACCCCTGTCACCTGCCGGCCCTCAGCTGGGTCACTTAAGTTCTCCACACGTAAAGTACTGGTCCGCAGTCCTGTGGGGAATCCCAGGCCTTGTCCCCATCCTCTGGACCTAGAAATAGAGGCAGGGGAAGGAGGGAGAGCTCAGGAGGCACCAGCAGAGCCCAAGGGGATTCTGACATACTGGTTGGTCGCCCTGCATCTTCAACACGGGGTCTGTGTTCTCTGCAGCAGGAGCGTTTCCTGTCACAGATCCTGGCCATGGCTGGCTGGCTTTCTTTTCTTTTCTTTCTTGGTTCTTATTAGGTATCCTGCATGGCTTTCTGACCGTGGCCAGCAAGCCTTCCTCATCAGCCAGGTTTCCAGGCAGAGCTGGAAGACAGAGGTGGGCAGAAACAGGCAATGGGATGTGGCAGGAGGCACCTACCCCCAAGCCTCTCCTTTGGGGACTGTTATGGTTTAGATGTGAGAGGACCCCAAAAGCTCCTGTGTGAGACAATGCCAGAAGGTTTGGAGGAGAAATCATGCACTGTAGCCTTGACCTGATGAGCGAACTCATCCCTCCTGGGATGAACTGAGTGGTAACTGGAGGCAGGTGGGATGTGGCTGGAGGGCGTGGTTCATTGGGGGTGTGGCCATGGGGTATATATTTGCATCTGGTGAGCAGCGTGGCTGTGCGCTTTCTGATCATCGTGTGAGCTGCTTTCTTCTGCCCAACTCTTCCGCCATGATGTTCGGCCTCACCCCGAGCCCCGAGGAGTAGAGCTGGCTGTCTATGGACTGAGACCTCTGAAACTGTGAGCTCTCAAACTTTCCCTCCTCTATAATTGTGCTGGTGGGTCTTTTAGGCACAGCACTGAGAAAGCTGACTAAGCCACCTCAGGGAAGGAGGGGCTGGTGCCTCTGGACCACCATGGCAGCCTGTCCTGGGCTCCAGCTCCTGGGAGCAGCCTGCCTGAGCCTCGGGCCACCTGCACTGCCGCACTGGCTGGGCGTGGTGGCCCACCAGCCCAGATGGTGTGTGTAGGGGTAACAGAGATGGAGGGCGAGAGGAAAGGGCCAAGGTGAGGGCAGAGAGGATGACTAAGAAGGGGAGCAGAGGGGTAGAAAGGGGAAGGAGAGAGGGCATCCCTGCTCCTGGTTGTTTTCAGAGAGAGAAGGACTGTCCCACAGTCCATAGCTGGGGCGGGGGGCAGACTCTGGGTCATCTGTCAGCCACACACCTGGTCTTCTGACTGTTGGCTGCTGGAGAGGGCACTGGTCATTGCTATTCTGCTCAGGAGACCAGATGCTGCAGCCTCCAGTGGAAAGGAACCCTTCAGATTTGACAAATTGCCTGCAGGCAGGGCTCAAAGCCACTGGCCAGGCACCCTGCAGCCCTGGGCCTGGTGCTGGCCGCGGGACAGAAGCAACCTCCTGTGCATGGTTCTTGGGTTACAGCACCAGGATGGTGGCAGGCAGGGCTGAGTGGTGGGCACCATCCTTATCAGCCACCCTTTCCAAGCCTGCCGACCTTTCCCTGGGGGCCTCCCAGGCAGGAAATGAGATCTGGGTAATGCATGGTCTCGGGGGCTAGTGTGCACTGGCAGCACCTGGGCCAGGTACAGGGAAGGATGCAACGCTTTCCATTTCTAGCAGCTTCCTGGGTTAGAAGCTGGTTCAGTGCCACAGGAAGAGCAGGATGGAGCGTCAGGCAGACCTGGAGCTTGGATCTCGGTTGTGGACCAGCTGCAGCTGGGGCTGGAGTCATCTGGGGGCTCAGCTGGTGCATGGTGGCCTCTTATCTCTGTACAGGGGTCTCAGCCTCTGTGGCCTGGGCTTCTCATAGCTCAGAGATGTATTTGCTTGTGTTGATGCTGTAACAAATTACCACACCTTTAGCAACTTTAAAAAAGTGCCTGTTTATTCTGTCAGTCTTGGAGGCCAAAAGTACAGGTGCAGCGTGGCTCACTGTTTCTTGCAAGGCCTACATCAGGCTCCATTCCTGACAGCTGGGCTGCGTTCCTCTCTGTGACTGAGGCTGAACCCACCTCCCAGCCCCTTCAAATTGCCGGCTGAACCCAGTGCCCTGTGGGGGGCTGGGCTCTGCTCCTGGCAGCTGTCCACAATCTGGTGTCCCCTCCAGCAATGAGAGGTGGAATCTCTCTGGTGCTTTGAATGTCCACTTGTGCCATCTCACTGCCTCCAGAAAGGGGAGATGCTCTTCAGAGCTCATGTGATAGATGGTCCAGGTGAATTGATGGATTTTAAGTCTGTAACCTTAACACACCTGTGAATCCCTTTTGCCGCATAAGGTAACATTCACAGGTTCCAGGGATCAGGGCCTGGACATGTGCGAGGGACGTCCTGCTCATCACAGGAGGTCTGGCAGCTTCTGTGCTGCCAGGCTGTGAAAGGCTCTGCTTGTATGTGGCACAAGGTCACTTGGGCTGCGTGGTGGTGGCCAGTCTTACCGGACCCGCCTAGATGGAGGGCAGTGTGGAAACGGGTTTCAACGCCTCTGGGGAGGAGCCTTCTTCGCTTCTTCCAGCTTCCAGCGGCCCCCGGGCCTCTTGCACCTGCCTGGGAGGGCTGTGTGTGTCCAGCAGGTGTGGTTCTGACCCAACCAGATCCTGCTGAGCAGCGTCTACCAGCCCGCCATGCTCCTGCCTCAATCTGTATAGCAACCTTGTCGCCCTGCGGTGGACGGTCCAGTGAGTCCCGAAGTCAACAGTGGCTCTTCCCACCGTGCGTCCACTGGTGTCCTGGCTAGTGGGACCGAGGAGCTGACTCAGTGGGACAGCTCCAGCAGGGCTGTGACGAGGATCCTGGGCTTTCCTGAGTGGTCACTGAGCCCTCCCACAGGGCTTCCATGGAGCTGAGTGTCTTCCATGACCCAGGGCAGCCTGAGCTGGCTGCTGGAGTCCAGGCTGCGGCAGAGCTGCTCCAAGCGCCGAAGGGGAGGGTGGACAGCCTTGCGGGCGGTGGCAGTTCTGTGACTCGCTCTGTAGCCATAGCCACCCTCCCCTGCAGCCGGGGGATCTGACTAATGGGCAGAGAGAGCATCCCTTCCGTCAAGGGCCCCACAGATGCCTCTGGATGCCTGCTTCCTGTATGACCTGGGGCCTCTGCCTGACCACTCACCACCCCCTTTGTTGGGGATCAGAAAACAGTACCTCAAAGCGGGGGTGCAGGCGCGCGGAGTGCTTTGAACCACAGGAGAACTCGGTCTCTCCGTCGTCCTCCTGCCGCCCCCACTCCTGCCCCTGCTCTTGTTTCTCTTTCTTCCGAGGGAGTTTCCTCTTGTCTGGCCAAAGGCGGTTCTGACAGTGCAAGGGGTCCCCTCCGCCAAAAGGGAGGAACTTGCTTCATCAGAAAGGAGATTGAGGTTGAGGCCCGGGGCCAGAGCCACTTAGGCCCCCTTGTCCTGGGGCGGGGGGGCTGGACCGTGTCCAGGTGCTGAGACAGCCTTTGTTCCCACATGCGTGCTCCCTCCTTTCACACCTGCCCCCACTGGCCCCCCAGCCCCAGGCCCCTGTTCTCCACCCCTCCCCAGTGCTGGGGATGGAGCCCAGGGCCTCACGCATGCCAGGCAAGCACTTCAGCGCTGAGCTTCCTGCCCTTTCCCCAGCCTGCCTGATCCTTCCTGTGGCGCAGGGTGCCATCGCAGCCTCGACCATCTGGCCTCTTCCAGTGGTCGCATTTGTGAGACTCCCTTGAATCTGCGCGCCATAAACTTGCGAGCCTAGGGCTGGGAGGCTGCTCAGTGGCAGAGCAGTCGTCAGCCCTGGGTTCTATCCCTAGCACTGCAAAAATAAATTTGCACACCTTTTCTTAATCAGTCTATTGTCAATTTATTCCAGAGATTGAAGTCATCAAAACTCCCCTATACCTTTTTTTGAAAAATGCAAACAAAACTCAGACAACACTTAGATTAATGTGCCATCCTGGCCAGGCTGTAGCACCCAGTTACTCCATCAAATGCGGATCTCAGTGAAGGCATTTTGGGGCCACCGACAATCAGCCCCCTTGGAATCACCTGGGAGACAGTCCTCTTCCTGTGGCCCATTCCTGAGGCATTTGTGGATAACAGATCCAGACCACAGTTTTCTTCCTGGGGTCCTTTGGTGTGTAGAATTTAGGATTTTTTCTAGGAAGAAAGATAACCCCCACCTGCCGTCTCAAGCCATAAAGAGGTTAAGAATCGCTTTTCGCAGGATCATCTAATTTTACAGATGGTGTTTGAGTAGCCAAAGCAATGAATCTCTAAGGGTGGAATTGTTATAGGTGTCGGGGGCAGCCTGGAGCCTCCTGGGTTGGCGCTGCACAGACCGTGCCTCCCTGACAGCTTTGTTAATGCAGCTTCACGTGTAGCTACTGATTTTATTATTCCAAAGCAGGAAAACAAAGTCTGAGAGATTGATGTCGGAGCATAAAGAGTCCAGATTTACTAGTCCCTAAAACTTTTCTAGAGTGAAGAAGAAAGAAAAATAGTAATAAAAATAATAAAAAAAACCTCCAGCAGGCTCAATTAAATGGACCTGAGGACAGATTTAAAAACTACCTTGCAACCAAGAGACTGGGCAGACTGGCGTTGGCCGGAGAACACTAAAGAGGACTGAAGATGGATAAAAAAAATGGGAAGGACAATTCTTCCCCTTTTCTTGGGGTAGTCCAATCTCCATCTTTAGGAACCTGACAGGACTTGGTTTCCTAGCAACATGGGGCGGGGAGTTCTCCATGTTTTGGGAATGGGATTCTTCTGCCTTTTTTCTTTTGGAGTCCTTTTTCCTCCTCCTCTTCTCCACCTGTCTCTGTTCTTTGGGTTTATTAAGCTCTGACAACCGCTTGGTGTGGTGGTAAGCAGTTCTACCAACATGACCTCCGATTGGTGACTTGCTAGCAGTGTGACTCTGGGCAGATGACCATCTCCCTGACATTTAGCTCTTTGGTTCAAGGTGCTTGTGCAGGGAGTTCAGGAAACCCCACATCAGCCGTCCACCGACAAATCTTAGTTCTCCTTTCTCCTTGTAACAAAATTAGTCAGCTCCTGATGCGTCTAATTAATAAATGTGCATTTTAACGATCGTGACATGAGGAACAGAGAACTGGGGCTCCTTTGTTGCTGGAGGTGAGCACCCTGATATTGCAGCTTTCTGTTATTAAGGACTGAGATGGGATCTTGATCTTTGTTTTAAGGTGTGGAGTAGGCAGGGGTCCTTTTTGAAATGCAAATGCACATTGTGTTGCCATGGCAAAGATGTCGCAAGAAAAGCGCAGAACTCCAGAGCCAGAATGGCTTTTTAAATGAAATAACTCTATTTTCTAAGTGCAGATTGGGACAGAAGGTCAGAAAGGTGCAAGTGTTCTTAGGGGGACAGCAGGACAAAGCCGTGTCATCTAGAGTTTGAGTTGCTTTCTTTTAAATCTTAACATGTCTGGAACTAGATGCTTTCTGTAGGCATTTAATAGTTGTTTTTTTTTTTTTTTTTAAGTCTGGAGAAGAGGCTATTATACCAAAGGTACGTCTCGCAGGCACGGTGTCTTGAAATCAAGCCAGTGTGGTTTCAAAATGAGACCCAGAACTGGCTCCAGTCAGCGATGCCTCCAAGTCACCTCCTCCTCCCCTCTGCACTGTGGAGAGGTTGAAGGTGACGCAACGTGTCTTCCTGTCCCTGGTGTGGCAGAGGATGTGGGTGTCCTGCTTAGTCCTCCTTGCACCTGCCCCTCATCCTGGTGCTTCTACCCCGCAGACCTTTCTGGCTCCCAGCTTGGCCTGCCTGCACACCCGGGGGTGGAGGCTCAGTAGCCTCCATCCTCAGGGCTGGGGGAGGGTGGCCCCATGGATCCTCCTGGTGTCTTCCACAGTCCTCCCGAGCTCCCCGGGGGTGGTGAGCTGTTTGCACACAGGTGTCTTCTTTGATAGGCCCTTTAATGTCGGCCCTTCTGTGTGTCTCTTCCTGCTACCCTCCATTTTACCCTGGGCTGCAGATGGTATGCTTGGGGCATCGGCAGCCCTGGGGCTGACCAGAGGCTCAGTTCCTCCTTTACCAAATGGATGCTTCACCCAGTTTGGGTCCCCAGGATGGATGTGAGCTATAAAAGGAGGCCCCCAGGTGCAGTGATTCCAACTGCAGGCACCTGTGGTTTCTCCAGGAGAAGGCCAAAGGCCTCCAGGTGGGTATCTCTGCTCCACAGAGTCACCCAGGGACCCAGGCTTGCTCTGCTTTGTGCCGTCAGCTCAGCAGTAAGGTGCCTAGAGAGGGAGGGCTTTCTGTCACTTCTGCTTATTCCCCTGGGTTGGATTTAGTCATAGGGTCACTCTCTGATACAAGGGTGGAGACTTCTGGGGGCAGGTGAGTGTCCTGCTGAGACGTGGAGTTTCTGCTCCAGTAGAAGAGAGGACAGCAGGACGCTACCCTGTCCTTCCGCAGCAGGGGTCACTCCTACCTTGCTGGGTGGTTGTGAAGTTCACATGAGATCCTGTCTGCCTAGGGCCGGCTCAGGCCAGACCTTTACTAATTTGTCATCTGTCATTACTATCACTGCAGCAGGTGGGTGGCACTGAGTCCTGAGCCCCATTGCAATGGGCATATGGAATGGGCTGGGTCCTTCCGAGGGCCCTTTCTTCTGCTGGGCCTGGGCTTCCTCACCTGCAGTCCTCCGAGTTGGGCTGACCTGTCCCAGCCCTGGTTCTGGCGCCCACCTGAGCTAGCAAATCTGTTTTCAAGCCTGGATTGGCAGGTGGGTGGACTCCTGCTGGGGAATCCAAACTTGGTGGAGAGACGGCACCCAGGAGGTCCAGGCTCACCTACCCAGACCCCCAGGAGGCTCTTGGAATGCACTTCCTTTGGTGAAACTCCACCTGGAGGGGCATTTGTTCATAGAGGGTGGCCAAGGGAGGGGAGAAGGGGTCACCCAAAGGAAGAAGAATATGGTGACGAGCAATGAATCCCCATCTACGCTCTGAATTCTACTCCTTTCCTTCCCTCAGATCTGTTGTGTGGCCTTGAGCCTATGTCCACACCTCTGTCTTCTCTTTCCACACTTAACTAGTTTTCTGTGATTCTAAAGTGACCAGCAGGTGTCCATCCATTTCAACTGATCTGGCTTTTTTTCATAAGTTTATTTGGGAGAGAAACTTGTATTTGAGTTTGATGTAGGACATATTTCAGCCTCAGGAAAGAGGTGAGTTCTTATTTGTTCTAGCAGAGTTTATTGAGCATCTAGTGTATATGAGGTCAGTACCTTGGGTTCAAGGAGCTCATGGTCAGAGTGGCAGAGAAGAGAACAGACAGGCCAGTGATGGCTGTGAGGGTCTGAGAAGTGATGCGAGGGGATGAGGCTGTCAGGTCTGGTTGTACCCCAAGGTTTACAAGGAGGCTGTGGCTTTGTAAGTACTAACAGGGGCTGGTGTGTGTGCCAGATTTTTTGTAAGTACTATCAGGGTCTTCACTGTGTGCCAGATTCTGTGCCAAGGGGTTGACAAGCAGTGTCTCATAAGTGGTCCCCATAGCCCTAGGAGGTAGGCACTACCATTCATGATACTTCGTAGGTGAGAAAGCCAAGGCTCAGAGTGGCTAAGTAACTTCCCCCAAGTCACACAGCTATTAAGAGGCACAGTTATGATTGGAATCTAGACCTGTTGCCAGCAAAATTAAGTCTATAAGTCATGGTTTATGGACTGATTTGGAAATAAAGTTTTACTGGAACATAGATCTACCTAATCATTTATATATTCTCTGTGGCTACTTTTACACTACAGAGTTGATTAGCAGTAATAGACTGGCCCACAAAGTTGAAAATATTTCCCACCTTGTCCTTTACAGAAGTTTGATGAGCCCTGCTTTGGTGCAATTTGCTTTATTGCATTGGGTCATTTAGTTCTCACAATGAACTGATTATTGTCTCTATTATACCGGATGCGGCACTGGGGCACAGAGAGGCAAAGCCACTTTCTGGAAGTCAAACATCAGAGCTGGGATCAGCACTCTGGTCCTGAGGTCATGCTCTAACCGCCCTGCCCACTGCCCTCCAGCCCTGCCTTCCAGATCCGCTTCTTATACTTAATTCCCACATTCTTTATGACACAAAAAGAGAACCGGGCACTTTTCAGAGCTGATGTGTGAGCGATGTCAAAATATTTTCTATGGTACCAAAAAATGTGTTTTAAGGAGGGAAAAAAATCACTGGGACCAGAACCTTCAATATTTTTCTTGGCTGTGAGCGCGTAGCGGGAGCTTTGGCAGATGGCCCCGACCGGTCCCTGCGGAGGCCGTGGAGAGCTAACAGTGCGGAGAGGCTGGTGACAGTGTTATGCACGGGCCCTCGGGGACCTCGCGGGGCTGAGAGGATCCGTAGGGGCGGCAGGCGCTGTGCCAGGACTGCCTGACGCCGGGAGGGTCCACCGAGCCTCCACATTTTGTGTCCTCAGGGTTGTGATCAAGGACCCCTCTTTGCTCCTGGCCGAGTCTGGCTCATGCGCTGGCGGCCCCGAGCGCCAGGCCTGGGCAGGGGCTGGCCTTGCTCCGATCTGGTGTAGCCCTGTTGCCTCTCTCCGCGGCTGTCCAGCTGCGGTCCGGGGCTGCTTTTGGAGCCTCTAGGCTGCAGCTGCGGGCCCCTCCGCCCGAGGTCACTGCGATCGCTGATTCTGAGGCCCCTGGGCGCTGGGCTGGCCTGGTCCCCTCCGCGCCACAGAGGCTAAAGTTGGGGCGATTCTGAGCGTGAAAAGGATTTGCCGCGTCTGCTCTGGGGTGACCCGGCAGGACCCTGAGCCAGGACCCAAGGCAGGACTTGGATGAAACCTAAGGAAAGCTTGGGGCAGCAACATCCCCAGCTCCTGTGTGGGAGGCTTGCTGCCCCCCCAGCAGGGTCAGAGCCGGACTGGGGCAGCCACTGGACCGCTAGGGCGCTGGCCTCTCCCTCATCAGTCCTCTGGTCACCGCGTGCACTACTGGGGGAAGGTCCCTGGAGGCATTTGTTGGAGGGACTTTCCTGTGTCCCTCACCCTCCTGTTTCCTGGCTGGTGACCCCAGTGGCTTCCTCTGCCACGCCCTCCACCGTGACATTTCTGTCTTGGAATCAGCCTCCCACCCACCAATCCCCTCACCCATGGTGGAAGGAAACCTTTCCTTCTCTAAATTGTTCTTGTCAGGTACTGGGGTCTGTGACAGAAGGCTAACCCAAGATTCTAGGGGCTGAGGGTGCCCCTCTCCCCTCACCCACAGCCAGCAGGAAAATGACAGCTTCCGGCCACCCCCACGGGAGCCAAATGCTGCCCACAACCCAAGTGAGCTGGAAGGAGAGCTTCCTCGGGGCCTTGGAGGGGAACACGGCTCTGCCGGTGCCTTGAGGTTGGCCTGGTGAGACCCAGAACGGAGTTGGCCAGGTCCCACTAGGCTGCTGATCCACAGGGACAGTGCGGGACTGAACTTGTGTGGCTCGAAGCTGCTCGGTGTGTGGCGATTTGTGATGGCAGACCCCAGAGCACATGCAAAGGCCCCAAGCTGAGACAGCCTGGTGCATTCTGGCAGCAGAAAGCAGCCAGCCCTGTGGACACGCCAGTACGGCTTTCCCTGAGTGCTGGTCTGAGCTGGCTTCTCCGAGTCCCTGAGATGCATTGACTGTCTTCTGTCCCTGCAGTTCTGCAGGTCAGGTGCTATGAGCATCCCTTTTTTATATGTGGGGAACCTGAGGCACAGAGAGGTTAAAAGACTTGCCCAGGATCGTGCAGCTGGTGAGTCTTGGCTGTCTTGCCCAAAGCTCCTCAAGTCACAGGTACACACACTGTCTCTCTGGCACTACCAGGGGACCCGGCCCATTGGTTCCCTTCTCATGAAAGGAAAAAAAATCACCCCTCAGAACTTACATGCCAGCTGATGTCGAAGTATTTTCTGTCCGTGTGCTGGGAAGGACAGGTTCGAGGATCAGTGGTTTTTTTAAGGTGTTGGCCACATGTGGGCTTTGAGAGGGGACCTACTTAAGAAAAAAACAAAACTGTTTTCTTAGGGGTGGTGGCAATAGACTGGAGCTCTAGCCGACCCTGTGCCTTCAGGAGAAGTTCTAAGATACTCCGTGAATTCAGTAAAGTCCCAGAATGCACCAGGCTGTCTCAGCTTGGGGCCTTTGCATGTACTCTGGGGTCTGCGTAGAATCCCTTGACTCCCCTCTGGGCGGCACAGGGTGCTGTAATAAAATCCCACAGACGGGGCAACTTAAACCAGAGAGAGTCATTTTGTCACAGGGCTACAGGGTGGAAGTCCAAGGTCAAGGTGCCATTTGGTTGGTTTCTGGTGAGGCCTCTCTCCCACCTTGCGGACGGCCGCCTTCTTGCCGTGTCTCCTTGGCCTTTGGTTTGTGCATGAGCATGCCCACTGCCTGCTCTCTTCTTGGGGGGACTCCAGTCCTGTGGGATTAGGGATCCACCTCTGGGGCCTCATCTAACCTCTGAGGGGGGTTAGAGCTTTAACGTGAATTTAGAGAGGACACAGTTAAGCTGGACACTCAAACTTGGTGTCACCATCGCCAGAGAGCCTTGCTGGCCTCTCCCTTACTCCAAGGGGCCAGGTGCCCTTGCTGTGGATGCAATGGTCCCATAGACCCCCTGACTTTACCTGTCTCCCCAGGCTGCCAGCTCTCTGGGGGCTGGCATCCTTCTGCTGGCATCCTTCCGCTCTGCTAACACCAGAACCTGGGGTGGAAGATGCCCGCTGGGCACTGGGTGTGTGCCCAGCTCTTTACTATGGAGGCACCATTTGATGTGGCAGCCACCAGCTGCACACAGACTCTGAGCCTGGAAGCCACGTGAGTCCAGATGCGACGTGCTGCGGGGTGCAATGCCCAGTGGCTTTCAGATGCCCAGCAGAGAAGCCAGAATATAAACTAGCCATTGAGAATCTAAACACATCGATTGCATATAGAGGTGGCACTGTTTGGTATATATTGGGCTCTGTGGAGCATATTAAGATTAATTTCACTGGTTTTCAATTTTTAACACATGGCCACGGGCAAAATGTGAAATCGTGTGTGTGACTTGCCTGGTGGTTCTGTCGGACGGCACTGGGTCAGTTACATCATATGCATAGCAACTGCCCGGCTGATGTCACCAGGCATGTGACCCAGTCCCGCGATGGAGTAAACAGAGGTGCAGGACCACAGGCGATTGGTTCAAACATACATGGCCTGTTGGGATGGGTGTGGGGACACCCTGGCTTACCTGTCCACAGCAGCACCCAGCCCCACGTGGCCTCCTGGCTCGGATCCACACCCCCGCTCCTTGTCCTCGGCTCAGCGTGAGGGTCAGGAGGCTGTCCAGCAGGTCCAGTCCAGGAGTGATGTCTGAAATTTGGGTCTTGCTGAGCCGCCGGGTTTCCTGGTCCTTCCGCCAGAGAGTGCAGGCGGTTCTTGGGGCTCTACTTTGGTTTCTGGGCAGCGTCCATTAGTGTTTCCAAGTCGTTTCTTTAACTCCAAATCTGGGAGGAACAGAAAACCAGCCCTGGGTCCTCCCTGGGTCCCAGGGATCCCAGCTGGCCCAACTTCTCTCCACCTTCTGGAGACGGCTAGAAAGGACTGTTGCTATCCGGTGCTCCGCAGCAGGAGTAGGGAGCTGTGCATCTCTTCCTGGCAGCTATGATGCATGTCCATTCCGTTCTATTGGCTGGAATGAATTCACATGGCCATCTGCGGTGGCACGGGAGGCGGGAAGGTGGCCTTTGGTGCTGGTGACTGTGGGCCCAGTTGAAAACTGAGGCTCTTCATTGTGGATGGGCGAGGAGGGTGCTGGGCCGCCTGCTGTCCCCAACTGGGCAAGGAGCGAGCCCTGTAGGCAAGTGGGCATCTTCTGGTGCTCTCCCCGCCACCATCCCCCCAGGCCTTGGTGGTCCGATGGTCACCTCGTCCCCACATGGCACACACACACTGCTTCTTCCCTTTAGTCTCTCCAGGTTTTTAGTCTTGGCACTTCTGACATCTTGGCCATTTGTTCTCCGGTGTGGGGACCATCCTGTGCATTGTGGGATATTGAGCAGTGCCTCTGGGCTCTTCCCACTAGATGCCACCTCTCCTAATTGGAACAACCAAAAGCGTTCTGCAGGCATTGCCAAGCGCCCTTGGGGGGCAAGACCCTTCCCCGATCAGAAGCACCAGTTAGCTCAGACTTCAAAAGTGACTCCCTGGGCATGTTCACAAAGCCACTGCTTTACAGACTCTGCAGGCCTTCTAGAGTCATTTTGATCCTCGGCGATTCCTTCCTTGCACGCGGGTTTAGAACTTACCTGGCATTCTGCTGCCAAACAGCAGGGTGGTTAAGAAAATATTCCTGCAGCCAGACTCCCTGTGTTCAAATTCCTGTCCTGCCCTCACTAATTCTCCAAATCATGTATCCTCTGAGCCTGCACTTCCTCATCTGATTTTTAGTACCTATCGTAGGGTTTGTGCTTAATAAGTGCTCAATAAAAATAAGTGCCATTAAAAAGGATGAACTCTGTCCTTGGCAGCCACATGGATGGACCTTGAGGACAGTACATTGAGTGAAGTCAGCCAGGCACAGAAAGACCAGCGCTGTGTGATGTCTCTCATCTGGGAACTCCAACCAGGTGACCTCGTGGAAGTAGCGTTGAAGGACCATGTTGGATCCCGTGGATCTGTGCATTGATTCTGTGTCAGTTCAAGACAAAATAAAAACAACAGCCACGATTTTTGCTGCTGTTATTATTTAATTACTCTTGCTTCTCCTTGGTACCGAGGGTTGTTGAAAATTTTCAGACCTGGAAAAGGTTTTGTTCTTTTTTAACTTGTTTCCCACCTGGCAGTGGCAACCTCCACTCCTGTCGTTAAACAGCACAGCACAGCTCACCTCCGAAACCCGTTCACTGGAGGAGAGTCTTGGAGGAGATAAAAGGCATGCCTCTTTTGAAGCAGGGCTGATACTTACGTCCTTTAAAGTGATCAAATTATGAATCATCACAGGAGAGCGGCTGGCGGTGGGGGAGGGGTGCTCACGGCTCCTGCTTCAGATGGGGTCATTTATTAATTCACATATCCTTGTTCTCCAGGCGCTTAGGGCTGGGGACGTGATGACCACACTTTTATACGCTCAGAGATTGGAGCGGGATAAGTGAGCTAATGGGTGGAAATCACTGTGCATGGCATCTGCACTTGCCAAACATGGTGTTGGTGCTAGCTGCTTTGTGCCAGGCGGGATGAGGGGTGGCCCTGCCATGGTGACTGTGGGGCACACACGGGGTGTTAAATGCCCCTCCAGGACCAGTGAGTGGGACCTTATTTGGAAAAAGGGTCTTTGCAGATATAATTAAGGATTTTTTTCCTCCAGGGCTGGGGATTGAACCCAGCTTGGCATGTGCTAGGCCACTGAGCTGCGTCCCTAGCCCTAAATTAAGGATCTTGAAATCATTCTGGATGACCAGGGTGGTGTCCTTAAAGAAGACACGGAGGTGGCCACGCGATTGTAGCAGCAGAGACTGCAGGGTTGCACCCATAGGCCAGGGAACGCCAAGGGTTCTCCCTGGAGGCTGGGAGAGCGACGTGGGACAGTCTCCCTCGGAACTCTCGAAGGGAACCAACCATGCTGACATCTTTATTTCAGACTTAGGTCTCCAGAACTGTGAGACAATCCATGTTGTAATCCAACTGGTTTCTGGCAATTTGTTATAGCAGCTGCAGGAAGCTAGTCCAGTACCCCATTTAGGTGGTGTTTTATTCCTTTTGTATAAACCTATTTCCAGCTCTACCTGGGGTCACAGTGTTGTTGACCTTCACAGGGGTTGGGTGCATGTTTAACAGTATAAGGAACCGAGAGGCATGTCCATCAATCACCATCTCTTTGCAGATGGGGAACCTGAAGTAGAGAGAGGTTGGGTAAAGTGTCTGGGGTCACACAGTGAGTAGGTGGCAAAGCCAGGGCTTGAACCCAGGTGGTCTGGCATCAAAGTTCATGCTCATAACCACTTTAAAAATGGTGGTGGGAGATTTTTACAAAATTGCCTGACTTCTTACAATTCCCTTTGCTCGGGCTTTTCTTATGGAGGATCTAGGTTCTCCTCCTCACCCCACCCAATCCCAGCCCTCCACTGAGGTGGGAAGTTGTCTCCATCCCATTTTCTGATATCCCTCTTCCCCGGGGGTGGGGTTTCCTTCACATAGGAGAGTGGGAAGAAGTCTATGGCCTCACATCTAAGCTGTCACCTGGGCAGCTCCATCTGCACCTTGTCCTCTGGTTGGCTTCCTATCCTGGGAAGGAGGAGATGGAACCCCCAGCCAATCCCCACGGTGACCACATCTTTCAAGCCCTCAGTCCTGGAAATGGAGCCCAGGGCCCCGTGCATGCTCAGCAAATGCTGTAGCACTGAGCTCTGCCCAGCCCCTTGCTCAGGGGTTTTCAAGCTGTACTATGCCATTCTGATGTCATCTCAGGGACAATGAAGGCTCATGAGTGGTTTTAGGCAAAATTGTGATATTACATTTATTTTTTTAAACTATTCGGCTGTGGCATTGAAAGGGGCAGGTTAGGACCGAGGTTGGGGGGCTTAGGTAGGAAAAGCTGACCCTAGGGGGAGGGGCCGGGTAAGCTAGGGTATGGGGGGATGGAGGAGGCCGAGGGGACAGGAAGTGGCTTGAGGGATGTGGAGGTGGGCTGTCCGGGATGGTCTGAGTCCTTGGGTGGGTTACCTAGAAGCTGTGGCTCTGCCTGAAACAGGAGGAAGCAGGGGAAGGACCTGTCTCCGGAGGGAAGGGCAGGTGGCTCTCTAGGCTCAGGTCCTCCCTCTAAAAACAGGCATTTAGGAAGCGGGAGGAGCTGGACCAGGGCACGCAAGCTTTTCTGTAAAGAACTGTAATTATGTTAGGCATGGTGGGCCGTACAGTTTGTAGTGACTCCTTAACTCCAATGTCCCAGCACCTGAGATGCGTGTCCCACTCCCCTGAGATGTGGCAGGGGAGTGGAGGGTGAACCTATGTCTGATGACCCTGAATTTGCAGCCCAGATGGCAGAGGAAACCACCCAAGTGTCCTTTGATTGACACACGGATGTGGAAAACAGGACATGCCCCTCCCAGTCGAAAGCTGCTCCTCTATGGAAAAGAATGAAGTGTGGATGGACCTCGGGGACACTTCGTCCCTTGGGGGACGAAGCCAGGCACAAATGGCCAGGGATCTTTACGTGAAATGTCCTGGAGGGGCAAAGCCACTGAGATTGGAAGTAGACTGGGGAGGGGACCTGGGAGGTGAAGTGCTTCCCCTGAGGGCAACTGGATAGGGGTCTCATGTGTGGGGACCGCTGAGTGCTCTGAATGCCACCAAGCTGCAAAATGAATCCATTCATATTTTGTGATTTGCATCTCAATACAAAAAAAAAAAACAAACAAACAAAACAGAAACAAAAACTCACAAAAATTAACCCCAGCCCTTGTTTGCCGACTCTTGAATGGGCTCACCTGGAAGGGACTGTGCGGATCCGGGATGTGTTGTCGCAGCCTGCCTCGAGGAACTGGGAAATGGGATTTCTAGGACATTTCCTCCTCTCTTGCCGCCTCTGTGGACTGAGACTTGGGGACTTGTGCTACTATTTTGGAGAAAAGTGAGGGGCCTGGGCATCGGCCCTTTAAAAATGTCTAGTAAACGTCTTAAAAAGGTAAAAAGAAAGAGGAGAAACTCATTTTCCCTGTTTTTGCTGTTTATTTAGTTAAGCCCCAAATGAAACATACCAACATGTTTTGCTAATTTTATCCGATGGATTTGATTTTGGTTCTTATTTGAATGATCACCCCAAGATTTGGATGAGGTGATTTTTACACAGAAAAAGAAACACAGAAGTTGAGGACCACGCCCACACAGTCTTTAGCACCTTCTGTATACTTAGAACCTTTTGTATGCTGCCTGTAATCCTGTGTCCACTTTTTTGTAGAGAAGCACAAGCAGGATCTTTTTCTGTTTCACCTTGGCTGATGTGAGACCAGCTTTTATGATGTATTTTGCTTAATGTAATTTATCCAAGAAATTGTCATTTCAGCATGTATGAAAATTACTAAAGAGATGTCTGAGACCCTTTTCTCTTTACATTTGGTTGCATATCTTACACTTACGGCTCATTGCAATTAAGAGTGGCCATGTCAAGTGCTTGGAGACCACGTGTGGCTTGGGGCTGCCATAGAGGATAGAATGGTTCCCACGTTTTGGCATGTGCCTGCATCCCCTCTCCATCTGGTACACTGGGACACCAGGGAGCCTTTGCTTGAATGTGTCCCATGATGATTCCACCACAGAAGCTGGTAGACTCGAGTTTAGACTCCTTGTTGTTAGAAGCACACTCTCTATAGAGTCAAGAGTTGGTTCCCTGGAAGACCTGGTCTGTGGTCCTCGTCCATCCTTCTGGGCTGAGTAAGTCTGTGTCCTTTTCTCCCTGACAGCCCTTCAGGGATTCTGAGGTGGTGGTTTGTGATCCTCTCCCTGCTACAACCTTTAGCTCAGCCAACATTTTCCAAGCCCCGATCATGCCCAGCTGCCCCTGGGACAAGCTATACCAAGACCCACAGGACCATGTTCTTCTCCAAGACCCAAAGGAGCATCCTCGTTGCTCAATGCATTTCGGAGAAGCATCGCGCAGAGTAGAGTCTGACACACATCTAGCTGCCTGCCACTCCAGGGTGGCCATCTCCGGGACTCTCTTGGAATCTTCCTCCTCCTCGTGGACAAATCTTGGGTTCATCTCCCTCAAGCTGGGAGGCAGGTTTGCCCAGAGGGTGAAGTTGCTGATGCACTGATAGTTTCAAGAGCACAAAAGGAGAAGGTCAGTCTTCCCACCAGATAGCAGCCATCACCGAGACCACAACGCACTCTCTTGCTCTTCCAATTCTCCCAGCAGCCCTTGGGACAGCTGCTCCTTCTCCCTGATAGTGATGATGAAATTGCGACCAAGAGATGTGAAGTAGCTTATCCAAGGTCATGCCTGGCCTGGGGAAGAGCAGGGAACTGCACACCGCCCCTTTTATCCTAAACTCACATTTCTCTTCTTGATCTCCAAACATGCCTGGCAGGCTCCCGACCTCTGCCTGTGTGCCTTCCTCCTCCTCCTCCTCTCTCTGGTTCTTCACCTTCGTAACCTCCCTTCTCTCTCCACCTTCCTCATTTCCTCAGCCTTCCCTCTCTCCTTTCTCCTCCCTCTCTCTTGGGTCCTTTCCTCTCTCCCTCCTCTTTCCCTACTTCTCTTTTCTTAGACATCCATTCATGGGGGTGCCAAGCAAGTGCAACTTCCCACTGTCAGAAGCACCCAGCCGCAGATCAGTGTGACTAACTCCGATCCTCCTCTCTTGTGTCACACATCTGTGACAGCAATCTGGGGCAGCAGTAGAGAATGGAGCCGGGATGGGGCTCATGCATTCCAGCCCTGGGCACCCACTGACCTAGGGCCAGGACTTGGGGACTCCTTCCTCCCTGAAGGGAATTTTTTTCCCCTCTGGAAAAGAGATGTGATGGAAGAAGGAAGAAGTCTGCATCAGATTTCCTGCTGGGACTGAACAAGGAGGTGTTTCCATGAGCACTTTGGAAATGGTAAATACCATCGATGACGCTGATTGCTGCTATTAGGCTACATCATGTGAAATTGCTGACATTAGACCATTTTCAACCAACAAAAATGGCAATTTTAATATGCATTAGTCCCTCTTTATCTGCCAGGGATATGATCCAAGACCCCGGGGCAGCCCGAGACCACCGATCTCACCAAATCCTACATGGCTTTTCCTGTACATATGCACCCATAGTGAAGGTTCATGGACAAATTAGGCAGTTAACAGTACCTACTACTAAGGCAGAACAATTATAACACACTGTAATAAGTTATTTGAAATATATGAATTATTTCTGGAATTTTCCACTAAAAAATTTTGGACTGAGGTTGATGGCAGATAACGGAAACTGTAGAAACAGAAACAAACTATGGTTGAGGGGGCAATTATGGCTCAAACCCGGCTGTTCCCAGTGGGCCAGGAGCTGGCACAGCTTGACAACCAAGTCTTCCAACCAACAGTGACATGCCACTTAATGTAGCGATTGATCTTTGAGCAGAATATTTGAAAGGTGGGGGCCATCTAGACATGAAGACAAAATTCAGAGTATCCTGAAGTGCAGAGCGTGTGCCAGTTTGTGGGCACCTGAGACCATTTATTCTAGGTGGTCATGAAAGCTGGCATTAAGTAACTTTGAACAATACGGTGGAAAATCAACCCCTCTCAATTTCTTCTTGTTCCTCTTATTCAAAGTCTCCATTTGGAGTCTGTGCTTGACTCTTGTTGATTTCCTATTTGAAGAGGAGTGAGCCAGCTGTGGTGGCATACATCTATAATCTCCATGGCTCAGGAGGCCGAGACAGAAGGATTACAAGTTCAAGGCTAGTCTCAGCAACTTAGCAAGGCCTCAAGACACTTAGAAATTCTATCTCAAAGTGAAAAAATAAAAAGGACTGGGGATGTGGCTCAGTGGTAAAGTGACCTTGGGTTAAATCCCCAGTAACCCCACCCCCTGCAAAGAAAAGGAAGGGTGGGGGGGATTAGCAGGCCTCAGACTCAGAACTTCTGCACAGAAGTATCTAGGTTTTAATGGTATTTATATATTTATTGCAAGAATTATTACTATTATTATTTGGTATTGGGGATTAAACCCATGGTCACTGAACCACTGAGCAACATCCCCAGCCCTTTTATTTATTTTTAATTTTGACACAACTTAGGGTCTTGCTAAATTGCTGACGCTGGCCTCAAATTTGTGGTTCTCTTGCTTCAGCCTCGCTAGTCACGGGGATTATAGGTATGTACCCACTGTATGTATTTTTATAGCTGGTTATGGAAAACAATGTCAATTTTTCATTTAATTGTGATAACTGCTTTTGTTGGAAAAGCTATTTAGGTCAAAAATTAAATTTAATATAAAGAAAAATACTGAGCAAGTACAGCTTACGGCCAAGGTGAGGAAGGTGATCTGAACTATCCCATGGGTGGGTCTCGGCTTAATTAAAAGTGTGAGTCTGTGCGCGTGCCTGGTTGCACAGATCACACGTTTGCTTTTCTTACTCAAGGCAAGTGTCTGTGAACCATGCTAGATCACTGTGAGGAGCAGACAGCAGTGTGATATTAACACCCCTCAAGGATCACAGGCACGGCTGGCACCTGATGTGAAGGATCCCCTGGAATCAACCAAGCAGGGAGAAAGCCACTTGGGAAAGGCAGTGAGGCTGTATCAGCAGCCTCCACCAGGCGGATCTTTTCTCCCCTCTAGGTGAGCAGCAGCCAGCCTGATGACCTTGAACCACACTTCTGGGGCTTCCCCTTGTCCTTGGCAGCCATGCTCAGGGAGGGGCAACCCAGAGGAGGGAAGAGCAGGTGTCTTGGACACTTTCTCAGCCAGAGTCAGAATTCAGTCTGCCACGTGGAGGGTGAGCCCTCACCGGCCAGGGCAGAAGTGGGGGAGCCTGTTCTGTTACAGAGACACCTTAAGGGTCAGGCCTTTTGGAGGAGCTGAACTTCTTTCAAAAAGATGGGGTTCTGTGACCCAGGACTTCCTCTGCTGGGACCCCCCAAAATATCAATAAGGTGGATGTAAAAAGAAGGCAGCAGGGCTATTCTACAAGAAAGGAGACTAGAGAGGCCGACACCTAAGGGAAATACACGGCCCTGGATTGGATTCTGGATTTAGGAGAAGGCAGGTGGCAGAGAGGACATTACAGGGACAGTTGGGAAGATGGGAACACAAACTATGTGATGATCTGAAATTTCTTGGGTGGATCATTGATCATTGCATAGTGGATCGTGTTGGAGAATGGATTTGTTCTTAGGAAATATAAAGAATTTCTACGTGAAATGTCATGATGCTTTAAGTTATTTTAAAATAATTCAGTGGAGAAAAACAAAACCATGGATAAGCAAATGTGACAAACTGGTAACAATGGGAAAATCTAGATGCTGTATTATTTTAACTTTTCCAGAGGATGGAAAGTTTGAAAATAAAGAGCTTTGAACAATTTCCCAGCTGCTTGAATGGGCTGCAGGAAGGAGGAAGCCAGATCTGCTCTGTGTAGTTTTCCTTGCTCCAATGGAAACTAGAAATTGGCAGTTTAAGTGTATCAATTAAGCTCCTTAGAGGCTCTGGTTTTAATGAATGATTTCTTTTTAGCACATCATCGGTATGAATACAGCTCTTGGGAAAAAGATTTTCTCTGAGTTTCAGAGGCATGGAGAGACCACAGAAGCTCTCTTTGTACCATGGATTTCCTCCTCTGCTGGATGCTGGCCAAGTTGACCCTACTGCCTCCAGATGTCTCAGGCCTATGCTACCTCCCCCTTGCACCTGAACAATGATTCTCAGACTCTAAATGGTGTTTGCAAATAAATAGCGCACATGCTGATGTCTCTAGTCCTCTACCCACTGAAGACATCACTAGTCGATTTTCACACAATCTCTGTACAGCCATCATTAATCAATTGCAGAGAAAGTCAGTTGACATTCTGGACAATGTTTTGTTTTATTTATTTACCCTTCCAGTTTTCAAGCAAAGCAAGTGTTAATCTGAATAGCAATAAACTGGTATTGGAGGTGTCCTGGTCCTTATTGGTAACTCATCCCTTCCCACTGCCTCCTTCTACCAATACTCCGGAACAGGATTTCATCTTGTCTACAATCCTTGTCCTAGTGTCCCCCAAAACTCCCGTGTTAATGCAGGAATGTTCCAGAGGTGAAATGATTGGACTGTGAGAGCCGTAACCCAGTCAGTCCATCATTGTGTGAATGACTGAGTGGTAACTGTAGGCAGGCGGGACATGGCTGAAGGAGGCGGGTCACTGGGGACCTACCCTGGGGGACCCTTACCGCCCCGCTCTGCTTCCTGACCCTGCTGCGAGCTGAGCAGCTTTCTCCAGCTGGCTCTTTGCCAGGCTGTGCTACCTCACCTCGGGCCCAGAGCAATGGGATCGCCGTTGATGAATTGAGACTTCTGAAACTGTAAGCTCCAAATAAACTTTTCCTCCTCTAAGTTGCTCTTGTCAGGTATTTTGGTCACAGCAATGAATAGGCTTTTAATCCCTTTTAAGCACTCAGACTCCACAGGTGCTCCCACGGGCTTGGTAGGAAGCTGGCATCCCACATCGGGACTGCTGCTACTTCTGTGGGCACCATGACCTCCTGGATGGGTACTGCATTCCTGAGGATGGCTCTTGTCTGTTCTGGTGTTTTCTTTTCTTTTTTCTAGTATTCTTGCTTTATTCCTTTGTTTTCAACTTACTGGACCAATTCTAGATATATCCTTTATTATTCAGTCAATTTTTACTAATTTAAATTTTAAAATGGAGCAGTTATCTGCTCTTATTTCCATGGATTATATATAACATTTCCTGTCTACCTCTTTAGTTTCAACATTTATTTGTATTATCTTTGTGATTCACATTTTTAAAAATTTCATTATTTTATTTAAATGCATTTCAAGTCATAGTACATATACAGAGCTCAATTTTTACATTTCTCTGGTTGCAAACCAGATAGAGTCACACCATTTGTGTCTTCATACGTGCACCTAGGGTAGTGATGACTATCTCAATCAACCATCATTACTATACCCATTCCCCTTTCCTT